>JAGDQP010027243.1:12001-25173 GCA_022664845.1 Lepisma saccharinum
ATATATATATATATATATATATATATATATATATATATATATATATGACCGACCCGCTGGCCTAGTGACTACGAATTGAAAGGGTCCTGGGTTCGATTACCGGCTCTGGAACGGTGCATACCCAGCAACGTCATGCAAGTAGGGAGCTGCTATGAATAAAAGATAGTGGCCATCACAGTGAGAGCTTAGGCTCCCCTCTCCCAACCCGTCTGGTCAGCGTGGGAGCAGTAGACCAATCTTCTACTTCCGGGAGAGTCCTCATCCACTAGTGTATCGAATAAAGCTGTTATTTATTTTTATGACTATATAACGATTTTGTATGTACGTTATGGTTGAAACCACTGTTTGGTTAAGGAGACAAGCAGTATTTGAAGTAGTTTGAATGAAACGAAAGCCAGAAAGAACTGATTGTAACCAAAAAAGACTTTGAAATCACATTTACTCGTAACATACGGAGAAAAATAACATCTATAGGACTGCCTGAAATGTCAATTGAAGTGTTTGCGCCCCATAATTACAATGTTGATTTCGATTATACGTCATGGACTGATAAATCTACCTTTTCTGATACCATTTAGGTGAAATATTCGCAACTAGCAGATTTTATTGGTCATATTAATGAATTAAACTAGATAAAGTCTCTATGTATGTTGTTTTCAGTAGTATATAACACAGGTAAAGACAAATAGACTTGGTAATAAGAAATTATACTTACGTTTATATCTTCCCTGGTAGAATCTTTGGCAGTATGACGAAAGAATATTTCCTATCTTTACGGGTACTTGACTGGTGTTTGTTATCGCTTGATGCAAGAACCTCTTCTCGCATATGCCACCTTTTGCAGAACCCCTTCAGAAACACACACAATCACACACACACTGAGAAACTACCACCACACACCGGAACTCCATGCCTTGCTCCCACGGCTTGTGACCTTATGTTTGCTTGAAACAGGAAGTGTAGGAGACAGGTGGCTGAAAAGAGTCTGTGAAAGAAGATCACACATTTTCGGCCAGCTGACATTACTGAACAAGCAGTGTTGCCGTCTTACACTTAGCTGTTTCCATTTTAAATTAATTTAAGTTATTCTTAACAATATGTATAGTAATTCAACAACGACAACTAGAGTTGCCAACTCATGGAATTTTTAAAGTGTTGCCAACCATCGATTATTTTAAACAAATGATATCACCTAGTTTTCTTCTTCTCTCTTATAGTCATAATTGTTTAGACCTGTAAAATCTTGAGGATTGTACGATTATGACTACTTGTGGTATGCTGTGTTGCCTTCACAGTGTTGCAGTCGCTCAAGATACGACACTAGTCACATAATCTAATACTGAAACGTTCTCGCTGGCTTCACTTGAATAGCGACATGGAAACTTGACGGAAGATGATTCGAGGCTTTGCAGAGAAGAGGGAGATATTCATTTTCCCATATGTACGGGAAATTATTTAAAAGTTTTATATGAGAGTGAGATAGTCATATTAACCTACAATGAAAAGCGTATCGTACTAAAATACAGATCCTTGCTGCTTAAGAAGTTTCTCTATTCAAATTACATTTGACAAATTGTGCCCGTCTGCATGACAAATTTTTTTGTTACAATGGTAGAAAATTGTTACACTAAAATATTTTGGTCATACTTCAGACTTAGTTTATCTCGTATATATGAAAATTATTTTGTCAGAATACAAGTTTGTTTTTTGTTTGTAATTTTCTCACAACTTTTGTTTTCTTCCTTCTTAATTTCACGTGATAAGATTTTTGTAGCAATACAAGTTTATTTATTTTGAACATATCAACATTCATTTGTTACAACACAAAATTGTTTAATTCATGCAATTCAATGGTTTGTCTTTTTCTATCAATTTTTTTCTACCTGATAAGAAAATTTTAAAATACAAGTTCGAGTTTTGTTTTCTGCATTCCTCTTATTTGAAATCAAGTAGTTACATATGAAATATCAATTCGCACTTTACACATTAACAATATCATTTGATAGTAACAATATTTGAAGTTTACGGGAGCTATTTGAATCTGTTGTATGAAGTTGCCGAGGATGACTGAACCTACAGTCCCCCATAACTGTTGCTGCCTAGAAAAAGCCTAAAAGTCACACGGAGAGGTACAGAACGAGTTTATAAATTTAAACTTTTGTTAGACTTTTCTACAAATGCAAATTGCGATTAAGAATGACATTTTTCAAAATTCATGTTGTGACATTACATTGTCCTAGTAAAAGTATTTTCTGAAGCAATGTTGGATTTGGCAAAATGTGGGAATGACTTGTATATGCTATCCGAAAACACAGGATTCAATGTGCGGTAAGGACTAAAGTATGTTTTCCGTCTTTAAATGTTGTCTGTTCAAAGATCAAAGATAAAAACGAGACCATGTCGGTTTGCTTGCAGTTGGAAGGTGCAAAAGGTGCTTGCAAAAACTTACATAAGGTGTCATTCAGAAAGTTAGGTTTACTAAATGAAACCAATACATCTTATTTTCACTTGAGTTCATACTGAATATTCAGGGAAGCGATTTCTATACGATATTGGTCAAGGAGTCAATGAATGCCCGGTGACAACTGATTTAAGTTTCCTCGTACTAATTCGTGTTACTGCGGCAAAAGATCATAAAAGGCAAGGGAATACATTACACCATTCAAACGAGAAACTGAAATGGACTTCTTAAGAGTAACGGCATAAGATTTTGCCCTAAAATTTTCGGTGAGAGGACTACACAAAGCTGAAGGCAATAGGTGGCAGACGACTTTCCAAGAAAACTTTTTATGGCACATTACATTGTTCAGATTTTAGGTGATCTTTTAATTTTCACATTATTACATCTTATAATTATGTCCACTACATGTTCTTCCCATCATAAAGCATTCGGAATGTTCAATTGCTACAGGGAATTGCAGCGGGAAGCTCCAAAGATAAGTACTGCCAATGATAAAAAACTAGGGCTAAGTGAAGGTGCCTGCTTCCACAAAAGATTAAAATAGAAACGGGAAAATATTTGAAAGCGTTTAATACAGCCAGACTTGTCTTAAACTTTTATGGGGAGCTTCCTGTAAACACTTTTCTTAAGAGAAGATTTAGTATATGAAACCAATAGGAGGTTTGTTTTGTCGGTCTTCCATTTAGTTAATGATTGAAGATCACGCGCTGGGGTTCTATACAATATCGGGCAAGAAGCCTCTGAGTGGCCGGTAACCACGAAATTAAAAATTCCCGTATTATTTGTTAGGCACGTTTGTATCTGTAGCTGAATGATATGTAAGATCATGCAGCGAAAACTTGTATGACAGATTAGCATGTATTGCCGTGACAACTTAAAAGATCTCTCTCGTGTCTTAAACTCTTGTTTCCGTCCGAAAGAAGCAAGTTCGTAATCAAAAGCTTATCGTTGAAAGCTGTTATGCTCTCTTTCTCGTAAACTTTGAATATTTTATTTTGTAAAGATAGTAATAAAAAATCATCTCCTAGACATTTGTGCAATGTCAAGTCATTTTACAATACTTCGTTTAAGAAGACCAATACTTGACCTAAATGTATGTTTTGTGTTCGAAATTACAACTAACTGTCTTCAATACATTATTCTTATGAATATTTTCTTCGGTTTCATTCAAGAAAACGCGAACTTAAATATATTTGGTTATTTGTTATTTTCCAAAAGTATAGCAAAATAATTAATATTCATGAAAATTACTTCAGCATTACAATTATGTCGAGTTTACTTCTTTTTAAAAATCTAGTCCTGCTAGAAAAAATGTGAATGGAATTAATTGGACAGTTTCAGGTTGTTTTCCTGAGAAATTTTTTGTTGGCAAAAAACTATTTCTACTACTGGATGAGTAAATTTGTCACATAGAAAAATGATTTATATAACAAGAAATTAATCACATCTTTAGTGTAAAAATACATTGAATGCTTTTCCTAGTATTATTTTAAGCAAAACTATACAACATTTTACATTTCACTAAGAGAAAACGTCGCTTCATATCATTTAGAATAATATTTGAATGCAATATAATATAGTTCTGAAAACAGCTACCACTTCTATAGTTTACTTGTACACTTTTTTGTCACTTTTACATTATATTAAAAGAAATACAATATAACAGAGAAAATTCTTAAGACATATTTCACTTACAACAAGAATGTAATGGTTAGAGTTATCTTATCGTTATAGTTCTTGTCTACTTTCTCTAGTGTTGAATTGACAAGTCACTACATAAAAATGTAGATTCTCAACTCTCTATGTGTTTTTTAGGCTAGGAATATGTTATGTATTATTTTAAATAAATGTTAGTTTTATTTGTATGCGTTGGTATATTCAGAGCTCAACTTTTAATTATCTTCTTTCAAACAAGATTATAGATTCTGTAATGTTAATTAAGTTTTTGTGTTTCTAAGAAAAATGAATTTGATTAAAACCAAAACGGAGAAAACAGTTTCTGAAAACAATACAGTATAACTTTTATTGTATCAACTTTTTATAAAGGTAGAATCTTTTTTCTGCAAACAACAGAAAACCGAAAGATTTTTTACGAAGTGAAAAAGCAAATTTTGTTACGAAATTTTTTTCCAAGACAAAAAACGTATTTACTTCCGAAATTTTTCTTTTTCCAAAATTTGTTACGAAATTTTTTGTTAGAAACTTCAATTTACTATTTTTGTTACGATATATTTGTTACGTATTTTTTTATCCAAATTTTTTGTTCCGATTTTTTTCTTACAATTTTTTTTCGTAAGAAGCTTTTTTCTTACGAAACTCTTTTTGTGAAATTGAAAACCAAAAACTTTTTTTACGATTTTTTGTTAAGATTTTCTTTCCTATAAAATTTTTCTTACTAAAATGTGTTACGATTTTTTGTTAAAAAATTTGTTTCTTACAAAAGGCCTTCATTTCGATTTTTTACATATATTTTCTTACTAAAACTGGTGAAATTTCTTTTTACAAAATTTTTGGCTACGGAATTTTTTGTCTTGTAAAATCGTAAAATTTTGTTACATTTTTTACCACTAAATTTTTGTAAAATTTTTATCTCCTTATGAAATTTTTTTCTTCTAAAAAGATCTCTTACGAATTTTTTTTCTTTCTAGAACTTTTTTTGTTACATTTTTTTCTGATGAAATTTTCTTCTGAAAATTTTTCTTACAAATTGTTTTTTCCTTACTAAAATTTTTTGTCACAATTTTTTGTATTTTTTTGTATAATCTTTTCGTGAAATTAAAACTATTTTTGGTGTTAAGAATTTTTTTCGTAAAACCAAAGAATACTTCCTTTACTAATTTTTTGAAAAGACAAATACTTTTGTAATTTTATTTAATACTTATGTGAAATATTGTCTTGTAATGTAAAGTTGTTAAAGGAGTTTGGAATAAAATGCAAATCAGAATTCTTGTTAACTTTTCATTATAATATCCTTTTCATTGTACAAGAAAAATCTTTTCTATGATTTAACTTTATGTATTGGTATTTTGGATTAGTTGTCTTTAAACAATAATTTATACCAGTTGTTTTGTTTTCAAGGTTGTTTGTATCACTTGTCTGAAAAAACACACTGTTCAGTAATTTGTATAAACTCTGTATTCACGATATTTTTGCATCACTTGGAAAGTGTTTGAGTCTGTATATATCTTACTTACGCACAAATAAAACAGTTTCTTGTTAGTACAAATCAGTTGTTTTATTTCCTTTACAAACACGTCCTTGTGTATATTCAAAGTTAGAAGGAGTGAAGATCTTTGTTGGTACAAATCCATGGATGCAGTTATCTTTCACCCATAAGATTAAACGAATTATGTCCTTACATTGGGAATTTGTCACCATCTTCTTATAAGTCGTAAGAAATTTATGCAGTACATCAGTAGAATCAGTGTGGTATTCAGCAAATTTCTGGTATATCTGATCACAAACCAAGGGAGTTGGTAATACGTCAACCATAAGAAGTAGAGTAATTTCTTTGCTTAAGTCTACACATTCATGGTCAAAGTAGAAGGAAATATCGTGAAAACACTCATCACAAATTATACTAAAGCAAGGTGTCAATTCTTCAAGACTAGCCAACACACACCCGACGGCCACCTCGGCAAATGTACAGTCACATTTAGCCATTGTTTCGTGGTTCAGCTGCAGCAGACTAAGTTTCACAATCGAATCATCTCGGCAATTTATTGACTTCGCTATCAGCAGGCGGGATGAGACACTCCGGAAACGGGAACAACCCGAAACTGAACAACATAACCTAAGCAAACTAAACATAAGCCAATAATTAAACTCCATTAAAAACATAAAAATAAACTAAACCAATAATAGTGCACAAAATCAAGCTAAATAAAATCAAGATAAGTGAATATGAGTAAACGTGAGCGAGTGTGTGACTGCTGGAAACCAGCGGTGTCCTGGTGGGTGCCTTGCGGCCGGAACCCGGCAGGAAGAGACGCTCAAGTTGTAGTGTGCGTGTGTGGGAGTGGTGACGGGAGGCTAAATATAATATAAGATAAAAACAAAAAACCGAAAAATGAAAACAGAAACTAAATGTGAGTGACCTGGAATCCGGGACACAAGCATTCAAGTATTCTAAATATACTTGCCACTAAGTGTTGTGTATGTGATGTGAATGTGATTTAAGGAACAAGACTAACTACGTGAGTAAAGGAGGAAGGGAATCAGGAACGGAAAAACAGAACGGACCAGCAAAAACTTTGTGAGAAAATAACAGTAATAATTACGTTGCAGTCCAGCTTCATTTCCCTCCCACTTTTTTCTTATCTTTTCAGAAAAAGAAGAAGAAGCCACCTTGCGTGGACGTCTATGTTGTGCTGCCCTTGTGCCTGTGTGTGTTGTTCTATATGTTAAATGTCTTTGTATAAAATTGAAAATAAAAGATAATAGTAGGACATCCTCCCAAGAAAAGTTCCAAAAATAGGAACAAAGACAAGGAAAACATCCCGGACGCCTGGTCAAAATCCGACCCGCACCACCAGAAATCAAAACTAAGGGAACAAAGGAGCTTCTCGGATGGTCGGAACACCTGCAATCCGAGAATCTCTATGAACTGCCTGTCCCAAAATTGGAAGAGAGAACAAGTGCTCCTGTTGCACGCCCTTGAAAGTGCACAACCCATTTTGTTCAAAGAATGCATAGAGACCATAGTGGAAGGTCCCCAAAAACTAAAAAAAATAAAAACAATTTACTGACTTCATCAACCAATCAGATTATTTAAATTTAAATGACGTCATTACCTAGTATGCTAGATTTTCTTGCTTAGTTCTTTTTACAACTCTACAAAATGTTATTTTATTCATAGAACCTACTGGTTATACATGTCAGCACGAGGCGAGCGTATTATTGGTGGTGGTCAACACTTTTAAAGGTTTTATAGTCACTAAGCTCTGCTTTGAATACTCTTTTTGTACTCTGTATATTATTAGATATGTGACCTAACAATACTAGTAAGAAAGTTTGATTTTGGAAATGCAGTCTAAAAAATTGTGACTATAACAGAGAAGAAGAAAACTAGGTGATATCATTTGATTAAAATAATCGATGGTTGGCAACACTTTAAAAATTGCATGAGTTCGCAACTTTTGTCGTTGTTGAATTATTATACATATTGTTAAGAATAACTTAAATTATTTTAAGATGGAGTTAAGTGTAAGACGGCAACACTGCTTGTTCAGTAATGTCAGCTGGCCGAGGATGTGTGATCTTCTTTCACAGACTCTTTTCAGCCACCTGTCTCCTACCCTTCCTGTTTCAAGCAAACATATGGTCACAAGCCGTGGGAGCAAAGCATGGAGTTCCGGTGTGTGGTGGTAGTTTCTCAGTGTGTGTGTGATTGTGTGTGTTTCTGAAGGGGTTCTGCAAAAGGTGGCATATGCGAGAAGAGGTTCTTGCATCAAGCGATAAGAAACACCAGTCAAGTACCCGTAAAGATAGGAAATATTCTTTCGTCATACTGCCAAAGATTCTACCAGGGAAGATATAAACGTAAGTATAATTTCTTATTACCAAGTCTATTTGTCTTTACCTGTGTTATATACTACTGAAAACAACATACATAGAGACTTTATCTAGTTTAATTCATTAATATGACCAATAAAATCTGCTAGTTGCGAATATTTCACCTAAATGGTATCAGAAAAGGTAGATTTATCAGTCCATGACGTATAATCGAAATCAACATTGTAATTATGGGGCGCAAACACTTCAATTGACATTTCAGGCAGTCCTATAGATGTTATTTTTCTCCGTATGTTACGAGTAAATGTGATTTCAAAGTCTTTTTTGGTTACAATCAGTTCTTTCTGGCTTTCGTTTCATTCAAACTACTTCAAATACTGCTTGTCTCCTTAACCAAACAGTGGTTTCAACCATAACGTACATACAAAATCGTTATATAGTCATAAAAAAACTAGTTTCTAGCTAAAATCACGTTCAACCTACTTCAAACGAGCACTTTTTTCCCTATATATTGTTCCCCATGTTTTCAACGTAGTCGGAATTATGTAAATCCATGCTTTTCCCCTCAAATACGCGTTTAAATGAGCTTTTTCTCGTTAGATATTGACTAAATGTGGTTCTTAGGAGTTCTCTTTGTATTAATAAAGCGCAAAATATAGACAATTTTGATTTGCCAAGCTTGATTTTTCAATTAATATGGGAAGTGTACAAGTAAAATAATGACTACATTCCACGTTGAACAGAACCTCGCATGAGAAAATCTAAAAGTGAGTCCCTTAGCACCATATTTTCCGTGAAGCTATAGTTTGATTTCTTAATATTTGTGTTGAAATATCTATATCAATGTCCGATATTAACAAAATTGCATTACACATGCTCAAATTCAAGCAATCACCCCCCTTGGTACCTTCATTTTCGTATTCAACAACTTGTTTTCTAACAACTAATCTCCAATATGGCGTTATTCTTGTATTTTCGGGTTTCAAAAGTGAGTCAAAGACTAGTTTTCTGGTTAAAAATACATTGTAATATCTCTTTCGTAGTGCCTATTGGTAAATAAGGGTCCTTGATTCCCTGAGTTTCGCATCAGTTTGTCTTTTTCCTCGTTTTTTCTACTTGAAATGCCACTTTTCTCGTTATATATTCACTCTATGTAGCTGCAAGGAATTCCCTTCCCAATAGCAAACACTGAAATGGTTGCAACTTTCATCTGAAAAGTTTTTTTAGAAAGATCATAATCATATTTGTCACTTTGTATCCTATAGATTGCCACCAAATAATCCTTTCCGAGGGTAAATCGATATAAAATTCAATGCAAAGATTCTTTCTACTTGAATTATCTGCTAAGTACGACCTCCGAAGTGATAGTTTGATGTTTAATTCAATCTTTTCCTATTTCAAAAGAGGTGTTTTCTGCAAAAAACACGAATGAATACTTCTTATACACATGTGAAGCAGCAAGTAACCTTCAAAACAGTTGCTAATAGGGTTAATTGTACTTAAACATGCATTTCTTATACACGTTTTCCATTGTTTAAAGCAACAAACACCCGGTATTAAGGTAAATTCAGATTTCAAATATGGTTCAAATGCGTCTCGTATGCTATTCAAAGGAATAATCATCCTGTATTAAGGTAAATTCTCTTAAAAGCAGCGTCTGAAATTTTGTTACATAGTTTTTGCATGCCCTCTGAGGAAATATATACCTGTTATTTCAAGTTAAAATAGCTTTGTACAGATAAAATACACTTCTTTGCTCACTTTTGGTGCGATAACTAGCCTAAAAATAGCGTTATTGCAGTGATTTCAGCTTTAAAAGTCTTAAAAGACATGTGACAAGTAAAATATTAGGATAACTTTTGCTTACAAACGGTTTAATCACATTGCTACCACTGCAGTAATTTCTAATTTTTACGGTTCGGTTTGTATTGTTCTAAGCATATTTGAACTTATCCCGAGATAAAATATAGTTTGAAAATGCTATATCTTATGTATAAACACATATATCCATATTATGTATACATATTTCTTTATATAAAGCTATCGTTAGTTTTATATGAAATTAATATGGAATATACTTCTCCTATTTCGTTTAAACCTCACTTTTCCTGTTTTCAAACTAATTCCGCCCGTGTATGATTATTCAAAAAAGAGTTAACATGCATTTCTTCTTACCTCGATGTCTAACATAAACAGAGATGGGTTTCACATCCGCAAGTCTTCTCAAGCATTGCGAAAAATAAAGAAGCTATCAGGTATGAGCAGAAAAGACCAACAGATGGCGCGATCTTTTACGTAAAACAATTAGCACGTCTGGCGACAAAGAATTTTATCCCCATATTCATCGCAAGCAAACTTCAGGCTTCTCAGGGCCAGGAGATTCCCATGCTTTGCTATCAGTTCAACGGGTTAAACCAAGAGCCCAAAGGTGAACTCCGTAATGTCCAAAACTTGTCAGTCTCGTCAAAATAATGTCCTAGAATTTCAAGTTATGGGCCCATGTGCTGCCAGATGACTCGGACAATGTTACATACCACTACTTTTTGATGATTAATTACACCATCCATTTATTAGAGAGAGGAGGAAAGAAACAGATGTCTTGTTTCTTCTTTAAATTTCAAAGGAAGAAGCAGAGAGTAAGAAAAAAGTTTTCTATTCATCTGTAACTTGTTTTACCTTCATTTAGCTTCTTTCCAAACTGCTCATTTAAATCCAGTATCATTCGACACTGGCGTTGTGGTTTTCAAAGCAGCACTGAAAAAGACAACCAGGGTTTGACCCTAACTTTGTCATCCTGACTGATAATTTCGACATATCCAGCATATGTCTTCTTGATTTGTTATCGAATTCGTCCTTCGGCAAGGTAACACAACGCAACAATACAAATTTCCAATAACTGATCACTATAGGGTGCTCATAAAATAATATACTCTTATCTAAATTATAAGATTAAAATAAAAATACAGGTAATTGCTGAACAAAAAATTTGAAAATATAACGCATTGAAGACAATATATACATCAAATGACTGAAAATATGATAACAGATTGATTATTGAGTATTTGACGTATTGATACTATTAACCATTACGTAGAGTATACAATGTATGGACAAAGAGTGGTACCATATTGATCGTTCATTATCTATCATATTATTATCGTCGACTACTGTATAAATCATAGTTTTTATTATAATTTAAGGTAATCTATCAACAAAAATCAAAATTTCATGTATTACTACCCCCTCCATCTACTACATGTTCTACAAACTCCTAAAAATGCCAGGGGTGCAAATTTAAACATGGTGTAATAAAATCCTAAGGGAAGCCTTGATCCCCACTGCTCCCCGTGAAATCCTGAGGATTGCACTGTTATACTACTTACGTTTCAAAATGAAAAATGTTTACTTATTGGAAGTGACACGCTAAAATTCTTCAATTGTACATTTCCTAGATTTCTTGTTAGCTTCACTAAACAGGTTGTAAGCTAAGTAGAAAAATGAATAAGCCCTTGGTGCTACAATTTTATTAGTTTTAATTGGAGGGGAGACTGACTCAATCTGGGGATTAATACCCCCAGTGGCTCCTCGAAAAGAATCATTGCCGATGTAGATTGGTTGTCTTCAGAAGAAAACGAAAATTTCAATATTTTGAGTTGACACTTTTCTTGAGGACGTGCGATATAAATTCGTGCATTACATCCCACATTTACGCAATCTCCGCATCCATTCGTTTATTTCCCCCTCCCCCTCTCTCACACACATAAACACACACACACACTTATATCGTCATCATCATTTGCTATCCACTCATTAATGAAAGCTTGCTCTTTTCTTTCCACACACCTCGGTCTGCTACCATCCTCATCCATGTAGCTCCTGGAAAAAGCTTGATTTCATCTTCCCATCTTGCATTTGGACATCGTCTCGGTCGTTTCTTTTCTCTAGGAATCCAATGTAGTACACTTGTTGTCCATCTTCCATCTGTTCGCCTACCAATTTGACCAGCAAATCTCCACTTTATCTTCTTGCCAGTCTTAATTACATCCTCTACCTTACTTTATGCGCGAATCCATTCATTTGTCTTCCTGTCCCTCCTAGTTATTTCTAGCATGCATCTCTCCAGTGCTCTTTGTGTGATTCTCAATGCTTACGTTGTTTCAGAATTCAATGTCTAGTTTCACAGCCATACATCATTACTGGTAAGACACAGTGATTATAAACTTTACGCTTCAGACACATTGGTAGTTTGCTTCTGAAAATAAAGTTTAGTCTTCCAAACGAACTCCATTCCATTTTACATCTTCTGTTTGTTTCTTCCATCAACTTGGCGTTCAAAGATTTCAGGTGGTCTAGGTAAACATACTTATCAACTATGTTTATTTTCTCTCCGTTAATCTTTATTCCCTTCTTTGCAGCATGTTGATTATACATTAATTTTGTTTTACTATAATTCATTTCAAGACCTATTTTCGAACTCACATTACACAATTCTTCCATTCTGGTTTGCAGTTCTTCTGCACTTGAAGCAAACACGACTATATTATGAGTGAGTCCTAGGTGATGAAGATGCCTTTGATATTTATTACAACTTCATCCTAGTTTAAATTTTGGAACCCTCTCTCCAGGACCGCCCAAAATAGTTTTGGAGAAATTGAATCTTCTTGCCTTATCCCGTTATCAACTTTAAAATTTTCACTTTCTTGATGCAGTCTAGTGACAGATGTAGCAGTTGAATAAACCACACCTAAATATATCTGAATATATGGTATATATATATATATACATCCCACTATCATTGCGACTCACTTACATTTACTGTTTGCCGTCATTATGGGACCCCGGTGTTTCTGAGTTCCGTATTCGGATCTTACTTTACAAGCCGTGTTATTCGTACTCTACAACGTCCAAGTACCTCAAAAAACTTCACTTGTAAAATTGGATCCGGGATTCCATTTGATATAAAAGTGCATACAAAATGTATAGTTTAAGTTCCTGCACATTCCGTGCGTGGCGCTGCCCTCGCTAATCGTATAAAGGTGTATAGCTTTTTTTCACTCATACCATGCCTTTACTGGAATCCGCATAGACGTTGGCAAACCTGACGCATCATCTAACACACACTTAACTGCGCATGCGCTCATTTCTCCCACCAGTTCTTGCTGTCTTGTTCCTCACAACGTACAGAACTCACAGTGTC
>JAGDQP010027244.1:0-10211 GCA_022664845.1 Lepisma saccharinum
CAAAAAAGCGTTTGACATACCTCTTTCGTTTGTTTTTTATTTCACAAGGGATGTTCCACGACTCTGCTAACTTTTTGCTTCAGTCAGAAAGTAAGAATAGTCTTCTCTTAAAGCAGCCGCACTTTATCAAGACTAGCTGTTTCTTTTTGCAAAGGTTTTGAAATTTTCCAAATGATCTCTAATTTGTATCATTAAAACATTATCAATCATTAAGAGGCAATTTAATTATTTCTAGGTGATTGGGGCACCCCGAAAGTAGTTCTAATACAGAATATACTGTTTATAAACGTTTAATACCTCTGTTGTACATGATCGTTCGTAAGATTTGCATAAAATACGGTCTTTGATCAAATTAAATTTTTATTTGTTGGTATTTTTTGGTCCCACATTGGTTTGGGACAATACTGTTATTTTATCAATCTTGCACAATTGTATCTTCTTTCTCTCATACAAATTACAAATTTGTGACTTTTCTAAAATCAGAGCCTATTATTTTCATCGTATAATTATAATTTATTAGTTGGTTGGGGAACCTTTTGGGTCGTCCCCCACGACGGGGTTCGCGGGTGGTTTATCGCCGCTACTGGTCCAATGATATACGTCTAGGCAGTCCATAATGAAGGAACATGTAAGTATGTAATGCGTTAGCTATAGTTTCGGTGTTGACTGTTCTGACTGGGACAGTAATGAGGTATCTTGCAGTATAACTATTACACTTTTAAACTGGTTACTAGGCGTCATCGGCCCTTTTTCATCGATCATTAAATGACTGAAAGGACGCTCGTCAATCGGATGGGTCTGAAGTTGTTTTTTTTTTGTTTTTTTTTGCCTGTCAATGGTTTCCCCATTTTGTATGGCAAGCAAGCTTTGGTGTACAGAAATGCCAGTTTTTTATGTAAAGAAAGAAATATTTTGCTATCAACAAAGCGAATGTTTCTGAAGGAAAGAATTGAGTTGTTGTGATACGATCATTGTGAACTTCCATGATTACTTTTTCTTGCAATTTTGAAGGTATACAGTACAGTAATCGTTTGCGATTTGCAAATTTATGTATCCGGTACAGAACGTCATTTTGAATTTTATATTGCCTTTGAACTTTGGCAAATTTGGAGTCATATTGGTGTACTGTTTCAGGCCGTTGTAATATTTTGATTACTGTCCCAAAGTAATCATCTTCCTTTTGTAATTTGGGCAAATCGATGTTTTCATCGCTGTAGGAGAGGGCATCTGCAGCATCCAACGATTCATTTTCGTCTTGAAAGGCGGGTGGTGGATCTACAAGATACCCACTGAGTGTGTCTGCTAAAGTGTTGGAAGCTCCAGAAATATGTGGCATTACAAAGTCAAATTCTTGAAAAAAAAAATGGTGACACGGACTAACTTTCCAGACAAAATTCTTACTGGTCTTTATGTAAGACAATGTGTGCTTTGAGTGTTGACAACTAGCTTTATTGGTCATGAACAGTCTGTTCTACGGAGGCAGCGCAGTATTGGGGAGCGACTCGCCTTCTCTTTTTCTACGAGAATACATACTTTTAAATTATGATTTTACAATTTCATGCCCTCTTCTGTGACGAGGCGCTATTCTGGGTGGAGACACTTTTCAATTCAGTCCCAAGAATACGTTTCATTTTGAAGTAACTGTGGCAGAGTTGACTAATTGTTTTATGATTCTGTACAGTTCACCTCGTAACGTGTATCTCCAAGGGAAGATATCTCAAGATTAAATGTTTGCTCTGTCTTTTGACATTAGCTGGTTACTCCAGTATCGTTAATATAGCTCAATGGTTATATTTAACATTTACCAAAATCGGGCTCGTTTGCGAGATACAGGGTTTCCAACTTAGAGCTCCAAACCGACTTCTTAGAATGATAAGTAAGCCTAAAATTAACATTGCTCGATAAATCGTGAACTACACATTAAAGTATAATTATATTTTAAGGAGTTAGACCGCCTTTACATGCACACGCTAGCCACATGCTTTACTTGAGATTTGGCTGAGTAGCCAATAGAAATGAGTTTCCAAGTATTTTCATTGGCTACTCAGTCAAATCGCAAGCGGAGCACGTGGATTACACGTACATAAAAAGCCAGTCTTATTTGCTATGCATACGGTAGATGTTGGATGTTAAACTGTGATGTCAACGTTTTGATAATGTCACGTCTTGATATAGAATTTTATTGTTTTTCTTGAAATGACACTTGGTCAGTTTATTTGATATTTTGTATCCTCTAGTAACGTTACGATCACATGTGAAACGTAGAATACATGGTTGGAAACAAAGAATAACATACAAGGTTAAACACTTAAAATATTCATTTGAACATTTCACCTTGAGCCTTCAATAGTTTCTTCTAAACAAAATTTACCTCTGCTTTAAAATCTCTTCAACAAAACTCTTCCAATAAAATTTCACAGAGCTTTCATATCGTGAGAAGATGAAAATGACATCGGTTTCAGTTAAAAGTTTTCTATAATATTTCTTGTTCAGTCCTTCCTATATCTGAACCAACGAATAAAGATACAAAACTTGAACTCAAAACGTGTATAATTGTAGACATGATGAGTTGATGGAAAGAAACAGTAAATGTTACCAGCTACAAATGAAAGAGTTATGCCAAACAGAAAAAAACGACGATACAGTGAATAATAGTCTCACGAATACAATGATATTTGACTTTATTGCTGCTGTCTCCAAAATTATGTTAAGCAAAGAATCTGAGACTGAATTTTTTCATGTTTGTATTGAACCAATTACCTCTATCTGAAAGTGATACTGGACTGACTGCTACCATTGAAAGTTTTATGAATATATGAAGTCACAGAGCGGAGAGGACACTTTGTCTCTTTTGTTCAATTTCAGTCTAAACCAATAGGGAACAAATCATCACGTCTAACTAAGTTTTTACGCTTGATATCGCTGTGTCGCCCGTTCTTTAATTTATGTCTCAATTCTTGCAAAAAACGTAAATATTATTTCCAATATTTTTTGTTATATGCAGAGTTTGGTATACTATTATATGAATAACTCAGGAATTAAAACTTAAATAAAAACGGGCCGCACAGTGATAAGAAGCGCATAAAATTAAGTTAGAACTGAAAATTTGATCTACATTGGATCAGACTGGAAGTGGACAAACGAATTTAAATATTTGCTCTGGCATCTGTCTCTCGACACTAAGCAGTCACTCCAGTATCGTTACTTAGAGCTCGATGTGTTGAACAAGCAAAGTATCAAGAACAATAAAAACAAGCAATATGACAAGAGGAAAGAAAGAAAACTACGTCGATTTACGGAAATGTTTGACGCTGATGACGTCCGTCGGAGGATCCAGTACCATTGAACAATTAATATTACGTATGAGGACTACGAATCGAGCGAATACCTACAGAAATCCCGATAATAGCGATTGAAAATGATGGGAATCAAATAAGCCAATTTGAATGGAAAATAACAATTTATCACAGCACTTCAGATTGTAGTTCTAGTCTGGAAAGCATTCGAAGCTATCTATCGTCACGTTAGAAACAGGAGGTACTAGGCCCACTTCAGCTACTTTTGAGAAAAAGCAGTTTTAAAGTTTGAAGTTTCATTTAAAGTCTGTATAAATTCATTACATTTCTAACATTTCTAGTCACTTGGAGGCCATTTTGTGACATAGTACTTTTGGGGTTGATGCCCTTGAGTACAAGGTATTTGACTGCAGTATTAACTGCATTTTGCCAAAAAGTGCCTAATGGCTCCAAGGTGACGTTATATACATTGTTGTTAAAGAATTAAAAAACATGCAGACCATAAACCTTAAATGAACGCCTAGCATAACGAGCTTATGCTAAGCTGCTTTCAAGCTACAGTATATTCCAAGTGACATCACACGCCATTCAGCCAATGAGGATTAAAGCGCGATAATGGTGTACCTGATATTTATACATCTTGGTAACATCTGAATGCTTATGCATTTTAATAAATCAGCACCACTAGATCTAGAATTTGTAATTAGTTATGGCGAGTTTAGGAGACATTCAATGTAGAAAGTAACATGTATTTGTTGCTATGTTACTTGCAAGTACTAATATCGGATAAGTAATGTAATAATCATTTGTGTCTTCAAACAGGTAAGAGTACTGATCCACAATGTCAAGAACAGAAGATTTTGATCTGACAGATCGTGAAGGAAGAAATTATTCTAGTACATTAGAAAACACAGATCAACAATTCTTTGAAATCCAGAATGGGCATGGTTCTTCCGTATCTCATGAGAAGACGCTGCCGCTTTTTAGTTATGTTGCTAAACGTGGAAAATCAAAGAGAAATTTACGCACCAAGTCTCGTAAATGCACAAATCATACTACGCCGTCGCAGAATAATGTTCCAGTGTTACTTATGAATGATCTTGGAGCTCAAAGTAAAGTTGTTCATGACTGTATAGACAACACTTATCAACAGACAAACTCTGTTGTATCTTCAGAGAATGGTCCAAAGTGGGCCGTTCGAGAGATTTCGGGACATGAGAACTTCAGTTCTTCTCAAACTGCTATACTCATGAACGAACAGCAAGACATATTAGACAAAGTACCCCACAGAGAGTCAGAAATGACAGAGGTACTGTCACCAGGTGAGAGACTCTTAAGAGCATTATATAATTTCAATGCTCGACCACGCACTGTCAAAAGAAGTAAACGCAAGGTTAAACTTACGAACGGTGGATGCCAAGACACTCGAAACAGAGCTGAAACAGAAAGTTGTAAAATATTGACCAATCAGAACGGCTTTGTGAACTTAAGCACAAATAGAACAGAGAAAGATATCCAGTTAAATTCCAGTGCACCTAGAAATAGAGTAGATATCCGTAATGACGTTGTCGCCAGTCATTGTTGTCCGAATGCACGTTGTGTACGTGTGGATCCAGAAGAAAATGATAATAGCAAAGAATCTGATTTAAAAAGGCCATTGGAAGGAAGTAATGCGTGTGAGGATGATTGTGTTGTCAATAATCATTGCGAAGAAGTTAGGAATTCTGAAATGGAAGAGGAAATCAGTTTCAGCTACTATTCAGATGATGATGATGAAAGTTGCGTTACTGATTTACCATCAACGAGCTTAGAAAATAAGTGTTTAGGTAACAAAGAAAGTGCTGAGAAGCGAATGCTAGAGAAATGCCTTGGTGAGTACTATGAGGATATAAGAAAACAATGTGGATCAATTGAAAAGCTCTTTGATGAAATAGATCAAAATCTGTTGAGAGTAATAAAACACCTCCAGCTCTCTGTTGTTGTAGATGGTTTCAGTAAGGCAAGGTCTGAAATAACCTCTTATGCAACAACTCCAGATTCCTCAGCTTCTCTGTCCTTATCGAATACTCTAAGAAGTGATGATGGGGAATCACTAACAGATACATCCGGATCGGCAACAATTATTCACTACGATCCAGATGCAGAAATGGAGATGACAGCGAAGTTAGCTGCAGAATATGTTTTTCAATCCAGCAGCGAAGACGAGGATTGATTGGTTTTGGAACTAACTTTCTGATAAGAAGGTTCTTCTGCGTATCTGCTGTTCGAAATTGTTTTTTGCCTACCTTAGTATTACCACTGAAGGAATGTAAACCTTTTGGATGTTATTTTTCCTGAGTTCTGAACTATAATTAAATGAAGAAGATAATGGAACATTGAGATAATGTTTAATTCGGTTTAACACCGACGACATGAAAATTGAGATATAAAAGTTTGGGACATTTGGAACAAGAGATTAAACCAACGATTTTAATCTTTCAGTGCAAGGAAGGTGTAATTCATACCAGCACTCATTTCCAGAGTTGACAGAAAATAAATGGGGAAATTTACATGGAAAATAAGTCTTGTCTATGATTAGGTACATATTTTAAATATATATAATTTAGTATTCTGTTTTCTGTGACCTCTGTGAAGGAATGGAGGTACATTAAGTTACATGATTCTTGCACTGAGTATTTCAGCATCATCAGTAAAATAAAAATAGCAGTGTTGACGACCAACTCATAAAATTCCCGTTAATGTCATGAAACCATAGAAATGAAAAAGTTTTATGTACTTTCATTGTTTGCGAAATCGAATTAATTATGTGATATTTTTTTTAAAGATCTGTCAAGGAAAATGTATTAAAAATTTGTAACTTTTTAATGACTCATTGGAATAATTATTTATTGCAACAAGTGTAAACATTAACATTTCGATTATTTTAGGCTCTCGTACACTGAAGATTGTCAGCTCTTTCTTGATTATCTGCCTATCACTTAGGTTAGGTTAGGTAAGGTTAGTTTAATCTTCTTAATAAATTAAGAAGATTAAGTTGGTTTAGTTCAATTTCCTAACCTTCTCGATGAAAGTAGTGGTGCGCATATAACAGAAGAGATCAAAGTGTTTTATTGCCAGTTAGTTGATGTTCACATGAATGTTTTGTAGAGTAACGTTTTCTTGTCTTCTCTGTAACATATCGAAGAACTAATTAGTTATAATTACTCATCTCTCTATGTCTTCCACATACATGAAACTTTTCACAAGTAATCAATGCTTAAATATTATTACCATTATTATGAATGTGATAATTACACTCTTTTAGGGTACAGTATATCTTGATAAAGTATTGACTATAATAGTGACAGTGGAATTTTGTGAATAAAGGTTTAAATTTCGTGAGTAAAATATTAAAAACTCGTGAGTAGAAGGTAAACTTTCGTGAGTACAAGGGTACATTTCTTGAGTAACTAAAAATAAGTAATTGTATTGAATGACGATAATCACTCACAGGCTACATTTGAAACTTTACCTAGCTCTTTCCAATAGCGAGATTTACGGTGGTGTGATATCTGACGTGTTCGACTTGAATGCCGTCAAACGCACACAATGAATCATCTTGTGATAATGTAGTTCATATTTTCCCACTAGATGGCAAACCATGTTCGCAAAATTGCTGCCATCAATGGAGGATAACGTGTACTCTCTGTGCTACGACAATCGGATGATAGGTTTCTGAAGACGAATTACGTTTTTTCGATTGTTTAGGCATTATTTTCGTGAATGGTTCAATAAAAATGATATAATTTCGTGAATAGTACTCAGAATTCGTGGATGGAAGAAAAATGTCCAAATTTTGCTAGTATTTCGTGAGTTAAAAATTACATTTTCATAAACTTTGAGCAGCCATCTATCTATACCATGTGATTTCTTGAGTGTTTAAAATTTTCGCGAGTCGCGAAATTCTACTGTCTCTTACCATAAATTATGATTCCAGCTCCGTACCAAATACATATTTACTTATCTCAGAACTGCGGTCTTGTTTACAATATGTATTTTTACTGGTTTAATAAGAACCGGAACTGAAGCAGTCTCAGGATCTCCAAAATCTTCTTGTCTCGTTTCTGTAAGTGATATATCAGAAGCATATTTTCCAGTTCTGTTTGTCGATTTCAGCAATGGTGATAATACCCTAATGACTAGTGCTGGATCTAGAAATTTTCCTGTGGGGGGCAAGGTTAAATTTTGCCGCCCTTTCCATCGATTTTTAGCCAAACAACATGACCGACCGACGCGACGGCCACAACATTATCTCGCATCAGTAGTATAATTTTGTTATCTCTGAAGCCTGTCGTGGCATCGCTATTACTAACTCCGTAAGGAAATAGACCTGTCTAGCTGTTTAAATTTTAAAGATGAAGGTTGTATGGAATAACATAAAAAATGTCTTAGCGCGCGCCAGTATTGAAATTTTGAACACGTTTAGGTCAATTTTAGTTTAATAGGCAATTTTACTTCCTTTTTTATGGAACTTTAATTTTTAGCTGTTTGCCGCCCACTAGACGTGGACCAGCCTGGGACACTTGTCCCCTTTTGGCCTCCTCCCTAGGTCCGACACTGCTAACGACAGGATTACAAAACTTCATTTTTATAATGGAAAGCTATTAAAGAAAAGGAGGAATGATCGAACAGAAAAACATTGCTGAATAGAAGGAATCTTTGTTTTCAACTTTTAGTTTTGAAGAGGCTAATTTAAGTGAATGAAACTTTGATGTTTTATGCTCATTATTATTAGTGTTTTTCCTAGGACTGCCAATTATGTGAGTGTTGAATCCTGGACACAATGGAGCGTTGGCGTAGCATTCGGGAAGTCGTGGGTTCGATCCCAGCGGACGACCATCCTGACACGTTTTTTTTCAGGGTTTTTTCCTCAGTCACACGAAGGGGCTAGTCTAGTCCACCATGAGTCCAACGCTCTAACCACTAGCTAGTCTAGTGGTTAGAGCGTTGGATTCATGTCCGCGTGGTCCCGGGTGGACTCCCACTTTTCGGCGTCTACCCAGCATCGTGAGGCAAACTTGGGAGTCACGTGAATAAACAGCGACGACCACTTGGTCTAGAAAGCATGTTCGTGGCCAGGTAGCACGCAATTCTGACCACACTGTCGTCACTCAGGTGGACCCAGTTCCACTAACCGCGCACAGATGGCGTTGGTGGAGGCTGAGGACCTATCGGTCTGTAATGCCTGTGGTTATTTTTCCTCAGTCACACCAAGAAAGTGCCGGAAAGGCACCTTCAACATAGGCTCTGGTCGACACCCGGTCTGAGCCTTAGATATCTAAAATCAATAAATAAAAGTCAAAATTCTGGACACAATGGAAAGTAAATATATTTGTAGGGTATTCGGAGTCGAAGCCCCAGAGATAAATTTAGGATATCTATGAAATTAAAACAGAATGTGAAATGAAATATTGATTAGATTAAATATGTATGTAAGTTTAAGCTGTTTAGTACAGGAAATAGCTTCTCGCCTTCTAGGTCTTAGCGTACGATTTTTCTTCCATCATACTGTGAGAAAGTTTCATACGCCTTCTTCCTCTTTTCCCTATACCTACGTTCAATAATATCACTCAGTATCCATCTCCATTTTCTTTCTCATGGTCCCAGTTGTTGTTCTGTCTCGAGCTTATGTTCTTCCCAGTGGCGGCTCATCACGTGAAGTTGGGGAAGTTCAGCTTCACTTATTATTTTGATATGCATTAACTAAATAGGCATTAATAAGTACTAATTGGGCCAGGAAGTCAGTCAGTCATCATCTAAGATTGGATAGAGACATTATCAGTATCCTGTCTAAGCCCAGAAATCTCAAGATAAATGTTAATGAAGGATAGTAAGAATGTGTTGAAGAATTTTGGTAATAATTCACCTATTATTTGTGTCACAAGCCGCCCCTGGTTCTGCCTCGACTTATTGTGTTACTTACTTATGCCCTGCTTCGAGCTGATCTTCTGCATTCTTCTCTATGATCACATTTTGAAAGCTTCTAATGTTATTTATCTTTCAAAAGTCCATCTTTCAGCTCCATACAACACTATGATACATTCTCATTAAATTAATATTAATTTGTTAACAACGGATAAATCATTTGGTATAGTACGGATGCTACAACACTTGTATGCATAAGTCAAGCAAATCCTTAGCAAATAGGTTGTCTTGCATTTATCAACGTAGCACAACACGTTGTGAGAGAAATAGTAATTAATTTATACGAAATAAAAATTAACGCATTGTTAAATGAAGAATGCAGTGAAAGAAAGGGGATGCCAATTTTGTTATAAAAATGAGTTTTCACTCGTAACAAGTACTGTACACAATAATAGCTAACTGTTCGAAAAGTTTTATTACAAAAGCTCAAGTAACATATAAGTAATAGTGATATTTAGAACAATAAATACATGGAAGTATGTGGAAGAGAGATACTTAAAATGCGTTTTACGACAAATCACCTTTTCTTGGACATTCCCCCTTCTTCCAGGCCGGCACAAATGCGTGCTTTATACGTCGAAAAGACGTCAAAATGCAACATCGACGTTGTATTCTGGAGGTCGAAAAGACGAAATAATGTCACTTCGATCGTCGTTGAATCTACGTCGAAAGTGGAGGTGGAATTAACGTAAAAAAGTGTCGAAATTTGGTTGCAATGATGTTGTTTCCACGTCTTTTCGCCTTCATGGAGTGTAGCGTGACAATTTCGACATCAAAAAATACGACCAACGACGTCATTTCCACTCAAATGAGCAATTCTTAACGTCGAATGGACGTCACTGTGCCAGCTGGTTCCAAGTACTCTTCAAATATTGCAAACTCCTGAAATGAGGCAATTTCCAATCATTGGGCATCGCTACTCTATGTTTATCCTGCGTTTGGTTTAAATGT
>JAGDQP010027244.1:10311-20564 GCA_022664845.1 Lepisma saccharinum
AATATTGAAAACTCCTGAAATGAGGCAATTTCCAATCATTGGGCATCTCTATGTTTATCCTGCGTTTGGTTTAAATGTTTTATTTTCTTAATAAATCTGGATTAGAACTCAACCAGATAGCACGGCAGTTTGAAACAAGGTTGTCAGTTACTTTCTTTGATCCTGTCAAACTAGATATTATGTTGAATGTGATAAACAAGATTGTTGGACCAACGTAAGTGGCTTGTTTGAACACCATTCTTGCTGGTTGGTATAGCTAGCCTAATTGAAGCTTGTTGAAACAACCAGCTATGTGAGGAAGCTTGTTAAACTTGAAGTGTATTTGAATTTAATTTCGTTGCACTTGGCGCTGTCGTCTCAGTAGACCTAAACCCTATTACGTGCCAGTACTGTTTCGCCGTAACCTAATCTTCGCCAGCTCCTACCCTTATATTACAGCCATCTCTTGTGATCTGATGAACTAATTATTGTAAGTATAAATAGCGCTTGGAAAACGAACTAGGGTAAGTGGTTCTGTGATATAGACACTACAGCATCGGATCAGTGTGCCAGTGATCCTCTGTTCGATCCTATCCAACTCAATTATTTTTTTTTTTAAAGAAGTATGTAGGGGAAAGTGGATATATTTGAACGGGGGATACCTTAGAACATTGGTAATAGCTTTTAATTAATAAAACGAAATTTCCTTTCTCCAACATTTATAAATTGAGAACACAATGCCACACAGCTGTCATTTGTTTATCGCCACTTGTGTGTGTTACTTGGCGAAGTACGGTATTTAATATAATTTGTGTGTGCCAAAGTAAAAAATAATCTCAGAGATTGTAACCGCTTGGAGAGAAGAGAATTGTAGCTTAGTCTTCCAAGTTAACTTGCGAAGTAAGAACATTCCTTCACATATTAAATTGTCCTTGCTGTTTTCTGATCACCGTTCTTCCTCCCCCACCCATAATAACAACTTGTACGTAATTCCACGTACAGGGGCAACATTGAACATAAAGAAGCGGCACATTTGAACAAGGTAGCAGCTATGTCCCTATAGCTAAAACTTACTGTTGAGAAGATAAAATATTTTGCTACAAAGTTCATATTATCAAGAGTGTTTCGAGCATTTTAATTAGGCTATGTGTAAGGTTTTTGCAAAATTTCCGCGAGTTCAAAATTTATGCTATCTCAATGGTTATGCAATCCTCATACCACCAATAAAGAGACACACAAAAAAGTAAGTTCAAAGTTTATTAACAACTGCGTAGTTTGTATTCTTTGTATGGCTAGTAAAACTTTCGTTTAACTTCTTCTGCTTCTGTATTTCTATTTAGAAGAATTTACTAAGAAAATTAATGTGATTGTAATAAAAATTAAGGATTTGCTCAAAACTGCCCCAATCATGTTCAAAGCTTCCCCACTCTTGTTCAAATCTAGCCCCTAGTGGGGCACCTTTGAACGATAGCCTCCCAGTTCCTGTCCTTGCTTTAAGGTGTTAATGAAGTATGTCATTTTCTACGGCGAGCTGTAAATGTTCCCATAAATGTTATTTATTTCTTCCTCTGAACAAATTCTCTGAGTGTGAGGTTGGAAAATTAAATTTGCCTAACAGTGTGCTCAACATTATTTTTTTTCTTGTTCTGTCAAAGCTGTTCCAACTTTAATTCTTATAAACTAGATTGTTTGACCTTGTATAGACTTTTTGGCTTGATTTAATAAGTTTGCACCAAATTGTCACTCTTGTCAAAGGAAGGGCGGCGGTGGTTACATGGAGAACGATCACCTCGGGTGCTTGGGATCGTCAGATCGATCCCTACTCATGCTACCTGAGCTTTGTGGTGGACAAACACCGTGTATGGGGGGTTTCTCGGGGTTCTTTCGTTTCCTTCCATTTTCTTCATTCTGCCAATTCATCCAACATCATTCATCAAGCCTGAGCCAAAGTTGCCTAAAGGACTTATAAATTCAAATTTTGAAAGGAAGCTTGATTCATTTTTGTGTCAGGACTAAATTGTTTTCTAGGTATGGAAATCAGAACCTCTGAAATGTCTCATATTATAGATACATTATTCTGAACAGGTTATTTCTTTTATTAGACCATTGAGTACCAGTTTAACAGAACATATTCTTCCAATGTTCAATTTGACCAGGAGTCTTTTGCCCGTTCACGGCTAAACATTTAAATTACACAAAGAGCAATGAAGAGATGTATGCTAGGAATAAGTAGGAGTAGAGGCGTAAAAACCATCTCGCAACACTAGCGGTGCGGGGAGCGCACGAGCGTGAGGGGCGCAGATGGTGTGACTTAGTGATATAATAAAGGGCACAGCAACTGAAATTTGCGGGGGGCGCAGCGCAGAGTCTGTTAGTTAAGCCACTGAGTAGGAGGGATAGCAAGACGAATGGATTAGATAACAAACAAAGGTTGGAAATGTAATAAACACTGTGAAGAAGCTGAAGTGGAGATGCTCGGTCAAATGGTTAGAAGAACAGATGGAAAATGGACCACAAATGTTCTTCACTAAATTCCCAGCCAAAAAACGATCTAGAATACGTCCAAATACAAGATGGGTGGATGAAATCAAACTTTTTTTCAAGAGCTCAGCTAACCGAGATTTGTAGAGAAAATAACACGTGGAAAGCCTTCATCCAGCAGTGCACAAAAATTGCTGAATATTATAAACATGTTTTTTAAACATGATCACTACAGAGAGCATTCTAATATATTTAATTAAGGAAGGAGACGAGTTGACAGGACTAGAAAACGAGGACATCCTTCAAAAAGAGGATGACTGATAACCTTGCTAATCAACCTATGTTTAAACAATATTTTTTTTTGAAAAGTACTCACTGAGGGACGTCTTTTTTATTAAACTTGTGACGGTTTTACATCAAAGTTCTAAATTTTACAGTGAAACTTATTCGCTCTGTATTATATTTAAGATCAAATCAAATAGGGTCCAATGAAATACAGTACATATTTCCATTCTTCGGACGTAGGATACAAAATTTAAAAAAAACTTATTTCACAGATTAGTGGTCTAAATTAGTTGATCAACAGCGTGGCGCAGCGCAGGTAGACAAAAGTGAGATGTGAATATCCTGTTTGGCTTGCATCGGAAAATAGACTCTTGGCACTTTGCTTGTTGGCGAGGAATGGGGTCAGAGGAAAGCAAACACGATTGCAGAAAGCGTTGCCATTCAGGGTGCCTTGTCTTCAAACCTTTGTTGTATTGTTTTGAACGCCCCGTTGTACTCCAGAATACCAAAGAAAATCAATTCTACTGAACTGTATATTGAACGTCATTTGATAATAGATTAACCAAAGAACGATATTGAATTTCGTTTTAAACAAATAAAGCCTGGTTGTTCATTTTCCAATCCGGATTCAACGAGCTCGCTTATTGGTAGATCAAGTCAGAATTAGTAGTAGATCAGGTCAAGAAGATTAGTAGATCAAGTTCAGAATTGAGGGCGGTAAACGTAAAAGGGACATAAATGTCGCTTTGAGAAGAAGAGAACTCAATATTTAGTCAATTATATTGAAATAATAGCTAAACATGTGATTTCAAACCCCGACTGCGTCATTGATCGTGAGTTCCGAGAAGCCAGACTAGCATTCAGAATAATCCGGTTTGCAGTATTCAGGTGACGCATGAATTGTGTTAATTTTAAAAGCATTAAACTCGTATAATCGGGATATACTGAAGTTAGTAGTTACTACAATGACCCAAACATAGTAAACTTTATTAAAGTTTTATGTGAATTCAAACCAGTGTACCATCCTTAGTTATTTTTAGATGTTCAACAAAAGATAAAATGAATTTTATGGGCGGTAACAGCAATGTTCAACAGAAGTTTAACTTATTTTTGAATACATACTTTTACCTGGGTTTCTCCACTCTTCTTGCATGTGTGGCTTACCAGGTAAACTATCAGTAGTTTTAACCGAAGCAGGGATTTTTACAGAATGCTTATTCTGTTTTTTGCCCCCTTCCAGAAAACTCTTCTCGCGTTTCTGTATCTTCTTGTTTCACCTTCTTTCCTCTACTTTTACAGATTCCGATTCGCAGTAAATATCTCCGAAAGACAGAAATCGTAGCATCCACACCCGCAACAGATGCTTTAGTTGCAGGTAGCATGTGCATGCGGAGATCGCTAATTAGAAGTTGGAGAGCGGACACCCTCAGGGCGATACTTTACGTGGGCTCTGACAGACAAAACGTTTCTTTCTTCTTCTAATGGTTCGTGGTGTCCTCTAATCTTATCCTAAAGTAAGTACTATCCTGCAACGACGTTGCGTTTTACTGGTTGGAGAACACTTTAGGATTTGGGTCACAAAATATTTGCTTTGAGAAAAAGTATCAGAACACCGAAATAACTCGAAAGAAATAATTATATATATAATTTTGTTTATGCAAGACTAAAAAGAAAAGCACGACGCGCCAATTGAAGAATTTATAAAGTGACTGTATATGAGAGCGCACCCCATGCTTTTTTTTAAAGTCGCGCATAAGCAAAATTATATTTTATTATTTAGTACGACTTATTTTTAAAAACTATGGTTTTAAAAAGTTTTTTTATTTTTTTCTTGTAGGACTATGCTCTTTCATGAAACATGCGTGCCGATAGCTCTGTTACTAACAAAACATCTTAATTTCGATTTAAGATAAATACGAGGAAATTCAAAGAACTCAGTAATGTTAAGTACATAATTGAGCTTTATTAAGAAAAGAAATGACACAAGTATTAAATGATTTGTAAAGAAAAAAAATGTATCGGTGAGGTAGGCCTAATTGTACGCAAGTAGCTTCTTGTATTTTCTGTTTTGAATTTAAAAAAAAAAATATGAAGAGATAAGCAATAGCATTCTTTACTAACAACAACCTTGTTGCGGTTTGCTGTTATAGAAGATATTTAGGTCTTCAGATAGACGTCTGAGGATTATATTGTGGTATATCCTATTACATTCCTATGAAGATCCGGTGGGGACACAATTGGTTCGTAGTTCATATTAAACTGTAGGTCCTGTCCTTAGAAGCTTACTAGCTTGTTTAGGACGTTAATAACAATACAATTGACTTCCTATTGACATACGACAATATAATTCTCAGGCGTTAAGATGTTTTGTACAGATTCGAGCATGACGAAGAAACGATTAGACAGATTCTAATTAAACTAGACGTAACGATGTAGAGAAATTCTCTTAAGACTTTAACCGTATTAGAATGTTAGGACTTTTATAATTCCTTTGGTAACAAAACTAATTTATTACACATATGCGAGCATTACGCAAAGGGTTAATTCCATTAAGCTAAAGTTGGCCATACTTATATATGGCTTTAACCGCATTAAGATACGAGAGCATTTATATCGTTTCCATGGAAACGAAACTTAATTATTAAAAACAACCGAACATTATATAGAAATGATTCCAGCCAATTCCAGCCAGACTTAACGCAAAGGGCACATTCAACGGACTAAAGTAGCACTAAGCGCTGGGAAAGCATTATAATCAGAGAAAGCAAACCAATAAGACTCAAGTGCTCTCTCGGCGCTTACTGCTACCTTAGTCCGTTGAATGCACCCAATGATCTTGCGGAAATAGTCTTAAGGCTTCAAACAGTCTATATGGTAACGAAGCACAATTTGGCTTCTAAAGCCTTTCATTAAATGTTAACCTTTTGCTTATCACAATTCTCTAAACATCGCACTAGAAGAATGGGTCCTAGTACAAGGGATAATAGCCGAGCTGGTCTACCGGTTGCCGTAAGATCACCGAAGACAAGCAGCTCTGGGTTTGGTCAGTGCTTGGACGGGTGACCGTTGCAGTACTGCAGATGGTGTTGACTGTGCTACGTCCACCCAGCGTCGTGAGGCCAATTGGGAAGTTACCTGAATAAAGAGGTAGCGGACTCCGGTCACGAAAACCGGCATTAACGGCGAGGAGCCGAGATGCTGACCACATGTCACCTCTACGGCATGAGTGCCAGAGCCGGCTGGTAGACCTGGGCTCTTAATGGGCTGTCGTGCAACGTTTTTTTTTACAAGGGATAATGATAATAATAATTATTATTTCTGGTATCTCAGAAAAAATAAAAGGTGGGAGTGGGATTGAATTCGAACCGTCTTAGCAGTAACTTTATGGCTTAAACACCTGCCCCAGATAGCATGCCAGCTTGCAACAAGGTTGTCAGCCACTTTCTTTGAACTTGTCAAACTTGATGATGTGTTGAACTTAATAGACAAGCATCAAACAAATTTGTAGAAACAACATAAGTAGGTTGGTCCTTATAACTAATCTAATTCAAACATGTTGGGACAAACAGTGATGCGAGAAAGATTGTCAAATTTGTTACTTATTTGAATTTTGTTTCTTTGAACTTTTCGCTGTCGTCTCGCACGTGCCAGTACTGTTTCGCTGTAGGCTAATCTCCACCAGTTCCTATCCCTTTACTCAGGCGTCTCTTGTGATCTCATGAACAAAGTATAAATAGCGATTGGAAAGCGAGCTAGGGCGTGTGATTCCGTGGCCTAGTGACTACAGCATCGGATTCATATTCTAGTGGTCCTCGGATCTATTCGCAGCCAGGGCAACGTTTTTTTTATTATTTTTAGCAAGTACATTATAGTTTTCTTTCTTGTTCTGCCAAGGTCATTTCAAGCTTTGATTCTTGTAAACTAGATTTCTTGTTTCAACTTTTTTTAAACCTTCTTGGCTTGATTTGATAAGCTTGCCTTAAGTTTTACTACTTCCCCAGTAGTACACATACGTTGAAAATACGTGAATTAAACGTTAGTACGAAAACGTTATTTTAACGTTGAAAATGTACCAAAATGTCCACCTGTTCAACGGTTTATTCGACGTTGAATAATGATTGAGAAAAAAGCGACGAAGGAACAGATTCAGTTGGCCAAAACAGAGCATGATTGCTGTCTATTAACATTTAGTTTCATTTTATCCGTTGCTTTCATCATGATATACGGTAATAATTTTCCAATAGTAAATTATCTAACTACTGCTGTGGGATTCGAAACCGGACCGTTCTGCACTCGTCGTTCGTAGCTCGACACGTTGACCACTCATCCATAAATCCACCTTGATAATCACTGGTCTTTTATGGTATTTATAGTAACAGGCAGTTTAGAACGCAGTGGGCACAAATCCAGACGTGTCGTTTCGCCATCATGTAAGAATAAGAATAAAGAATACTTCCTTTTTTTTCTTTCTCATGTGCATTTTTTCTTTAACACTTTTACCATTTCTGCATTATTACATGTTGACTTAGAAAAACGCACGTAAAGCGAACTCTATGTCATAGTTGAAAACACTTCACATGAACGCCCTATTAACAAAATTAAACGTTTGTTGGAATATAGTTTAAAATTAAATATGTTTTCAACATGCAAATGAGAACATGAGAAACGTAGTTAGTTTTATTGTACTCGCTTTTAAGACTAGTTTCTATGGAATTAACTTGGAAATATAATCTAAAGCACAGTTCAATATAATAGTTAAAAACACGTCATATTAACATCCTATCAACGCAATCAAATTTCCGTTCGAATATAGACTGAAATTCAACGTGTTTTCAACATGCAAAAGAGGACACAAAATAATAGGTAATGGCACTCAATTTTCTTTTAATTACAAATTTTATACCATTAAATTAGAAAGAATTCCATGAAACGAAATCTATACCATAACAGTTGAATGCACGTTGAACTAACATCTTTTCAACATTATCAAGTCTTTGTTGAAATGTGATTTAAAATTAAACGTACTTTTTTCAACCATCGTTTAATCAACAAAGTAAACCAAAAATCAACGTTTAAAACACGTTTGTCTGCTCCTGATGTTATCAAAGTATTCTTGATTCAGTTTAGAGTCAGGTCAAAAATTGAAATGTTGGGAACCACTCTAAATTCGTCATACCTTTTGCAGGACATTGATAAACTTTGCTACTAAAGTAACTAAACCTTGTTATCAGAGCAATATCTGAACAAAATATGTAAAATACGTGTAAAAAGTTATCGTAGAGCAAGTGTACAAAATTCCCCTTTAGGAAAGAATTTAGACACTTCTTGTACACATTTTTACACACTTTTGCACCAAGTCAAAACTATTTGACAGAAGAGGAATACAAAAAAAAGTTTTTTTTTGTATATAGCGCTAATTAAATCAGTTAAAACAAAGCAGAAAAATATATTATAAAAACGTAGGCGTATGTTGTAAAATTTTCACGGAAATACTTAAAGTTTTCTTTACTAAGCCTCATATATTCACGAAGCACCAACTTAATGATGATTCTTAAGCTGTTTGCCCGCCTTCTTATATTCCCTTCAAGTTTAGAGTACATAACTGGAAACATATCTTGACCTCGTCTGCAGCTACGCAAATCCACTCTGGGTTGTGACGGCCAAAAATAGCGCAAATTGTAGTTCGTCTCGGTTGCTTTCCTGGTTGCATCATCACTTGCGTTTGAAGCGAACTGCTCAGAAATCAGAATTCGTCGTAGTTTGCTCATATACAGAGCGTCTGAAAAGTGATGGTCATAAATTGAAAGATAAATATTATCTGATCGAAGAAAAGGAAAAAAAGTAAAGAAATTACGAAACTACTATTTTCGGAGAGGCGTCTAATGTTTCGCGGTATCGTCATAAATGAAGTAATATCGTGATAAATAATTACTTTAAGGGCTGATTTTCAAGAACGCTTACGTTGCGTGCTTTCCTTGCGATTAAAGTGAGTAACCAATTGAAATACGTGTTACACATAGATCACGTAATAGGCTTAAAACACATGTTTCAATTGGCTACTCACCCTAATCGCAACCAAAGTACGCAACGCAAGCGTTCTTGAAAATCAGCCCTAAGACGTATCGACTTAGCAATACAGCTAAAGTTCGCCCTGAACCATACATGCTTAAAGACCATAAATTCAATTCAAATTCACAACCAAGCTGTAGGGTCTGGTGGGGCTATTATGAGACAACAAAAGAATGAGGCTATTCTGATACAGCAGAAAGAAAATCATGTTTAAATAAATACTGTATAAATAGAAAAATCTGTTGTAGATGCTATAAGTTTGCAACATTATCAAACAATATTCATTGTTGGAATACAAAAAAAAGGTAGTTTCCTATAAAAGAAATTGTTTTGAACATATAGCACTTGAGTAGGACTGTAGAACATATTTTAATAATTTAGTGTTCATTTCGAAGTGATAATTGTAGTTTTGCATTAGTTTTGAAAATTAAGATAAAGGTTACGCCCATTATAGTACGCATCTTAACTTGACAAACTTTGTTAACTATACAGATACTATCAGATGAACAGTTTATTCAGAACCTAACATATATCCAGGGACTTTATAGTGGGAGGTCCCTCAATTTAGTTAATTTACTGGTCCGTAACATCTTTCTATCATTTCAAATGAGAAGTTAACATTACTTAAACATTACAGCTTTTTGGCTTTTTAAAAAGAAGGCAACATTAATGTGACAGATCTGTGCCATTTTCTTTTACGCATGAAGAAACTAAAACTACTTCACCCAGCAGATGGCTCTAAGTGTATCATTTCCGGTGATGTGTGTAGAATCATAAATCGCAATTTACAGAAAGGGGGAAACATACATAATTCAACATTTTTCAAAAGAGTAGTCAGTTTCGTAAATGAGGTGAGACCTCAAGATAAATCTTGTGGAATTACAGATTATATTTCCAGTTTTATGTTTGTTCTCTTTTTAGATCTTAAAGTGAGTAATTAAGCGTGGTTAATGTGCTTTAAGGTGTAAAGATAGTTGAATTCTCTAGTTTCCATGTTTTAGCCAACCCAGTTTTACTTTGTTCCTCTGTTCGAGCGACGCAGGCTAGCGCTTCAAGTGAAGCAGGTAGAGAGAAGCTTACTACAGATCTTCTTCGAATCACTGAACCGTATTTAATCTAGTAACTCTGGAAGCGGTAGGTCCTTACATTTGTTTAACTTGCTTCATTTTCAGAACATTCATACTACCCGTTTAATCACAGTAGGTAGATAGAAACTGACTTTGAATTCGGGTGTAGTGACTTCAATCTAACCGACCGCTTTAAATATGGTGACTTTATTGATTTTTAATTTATTTATTTCGCTTTATTTATTATGGTGAAGTTAAGGTCAAAAAACCTTTTCTTCCACTCAACCATAAATATACATAGCACACGCTTTTTTTTAGTACAAATGATATAATAATAACACATAGCAGAAATAAGAAACCTAATACATCACA
>JAGDQP010027245.1:0-14841 GCA_022664845.1 Lepisma saccharinum
TTCCTTTTCACTCAGTGCTGTAATATACAGTCTATTGTTGAGGTAAACTCTTTAAATAACCTGACTGTCGCTGTAATTTTGAACTCTACTATCTCTGTAGATATTCGGTTTGTAAATATTATATAATTATATATGTATATGCTATTATTATTATTTAAACTGTTCCTCACAAAATGCTACTGCCGTTAATTAAAGATTGAACTGTATCACTAATGTGAACTGGGACTTTGAAAAGCTGTGTATGACATGGTTTCCTAGCAAAGTGCTTTAGATCTCAATAAGTCCAAGTGTAGTTTTTTACTGTTGTATGTAATAGAAATTCGGGGAATAATTCCAACAGTATCAAATATTATCCGGCCTGAGCCACAACTGCCTGAAGGCCATCAATAAATTGAAATAAATAAACTAATTAAAACTATCACATTGTCTAAAGCTTTCAAATTATTTTCCGTTCCAAATATTCCTTTTCACACCATAAGTATCAATAGTCCAGTTCCACGAAGGCCCTTTTATCGTCCTAGAAAGAATTAGTGTATATTACGTAATAAGTTTCTATAAAGAGAGGAAATAAATAAAAGCAAATACAGGTGGCACTAACTATTAGCAGTGTTACGCATTGAAAAGAGCTTGGGCAAAGAAATTAATATCGTCGCTGAATTTATAATACCTGCTATGTGCATTTTAACAAATTTTTCAGGAGAGCAATAAATATGTTTTTAAAGTTACCTGTTATTTTTACTGATTTCGATATAAATGAATGTTAATTACCGTGAGTAATGGAAATATCTATTAGCAAGTATAATCAATCAAATTTCACCTGGTAAAATAGTGAAAGTCTTATTTTTCACATAACAGGAATTAGGAAAGCAAGCACAGCAGATATTTTTTCAATTTAAAACCATTGCATGAAATAATTTACACGTGGCTGTGATTTCAAAAGGAGAGTTCTCTTTCGAATGACACCAAAAACTCAATTTTGGACTTTTAAGGTATTACAAATTCAGCTACGTTATGCGTGTCTTCTATCAAAGAGGAGAAAAGGTCATTTTCACAGTATAATCTTGCGACGTTTTCAAAATCTACTTTTGTATATTTAAAAAGACTTTTTAAAAGTTGTATTCTATGGCTTTTGAAACCAATCTTCATGACGAATTCAAGCTTTTTTAGCTCAATGAAAAGTGTATTTTCGATACCCGAGGTTTGAGGTTGGCGTACGCAAAGGATTCTTCCCCCACCCCGAAACCAAAATCTATCCACGACTAGTCATGCCGAATTTCAGCCTTGTAGCCCAACGGGAAGTGCTCGAAACCACTGAAAGAACAGACAGATGGAAGCGTCTGGGATTTTATAAAATTATGTAAATTTTATTTATACGTTTCTAAATTCCTATGCATTTTATTTATATTATGCATGAACACTTTGCACGCAAAAGATATTTAACGTACCATGGACTTATAATTGTGCAAAATACTGAATAAGAGTTTAATACTAAAAATTCTAAAAGTAAAAACCAAAACGCCAAAAATAAACACTAAACAAACTAAAGCGTGTATATAATATTTATTATGTATTAATCTTCCAAAAGTTTAAATTAACTTCCTCAACTTTGATTTTAAAACAAATGATACTGAGAAGCACGCGTTCTTAAATGCCTGAACTACTAGACCAATCAAGACTATTTCGGAGGCTCTGACCTAGTGTGACTAAGACCTTTTGAACGACAAAAAAGGCATGTCTCTACACCTTATGGTTCATGAGATATATTTTAGTATGGACTGACAACGGGATTCCTGGGAAGCGGGAATAGCCGTGGTATGTTCCTATTGAGTTAATCAATGTTTATGCCAAGTTTGGTGCTGCTATGACTAAATAATGGAGGCAATGAAAAAAAAATAAGAGTGGAAAAAATAATTTTATAGAAAATAGGCTGACAACATTAGTAAGTGAGTTGTTTGGCTTCCTATACTCTCTCAGTATGTTTGCATTAAGGTCGAATAATATTAATGCCAAGTTTGATACAGGTAGATCTAACTGATGGAAAGAATTTCAACAATTGATTTTTATAGAAAATGGGCTGGCAATACTGAACCACTGCACCAATCAAACGGTTCCAGGGGCTCTCAGCTGGCCTAAGACTTTTCCAACGACATCTCAAGCATCTTCTACAACTTGTAGTTCCTGAGATTTAATTTCTAGCCACGGGCGGACGGACTGACACCATGAGCGGGAATAGAAGGTCCCTTTTGCTATAGCTTTGCTACTAAGGGACCGAAAGCAGCGTTATCCGTGGAAATAGTATGTAGTAGTAGAAATAGTAAAGCATAGGTCACAGAAATAAAGCCTATGTAGTAGGCCTTCACTGTTCAACTTTTTTAATAGGATGGACGATAATTGTATTTTAACTTCAGCGATGGCCCCTAAACGGATTCTGCTGGAGCCAATTCGACAATACAATGCAATCTCAAATTCACTATCACTTCCACAAGGAAGTAATAAATAAGTAATTGAAATTTCAAGGTTTATATGGATTACTCTGTATTATCGCTACCAGCAGTATTTAATAGAAGTGTTGGTAACCCAAATGGGACGCCCCAACTGCTAGGTAAACCAACCTAATATGACCTAAATTCAAGAAGTAACTTCAAGCTTCTGATCTCATTAATTATTATTTTGTCAGGAGAGCAGGGGCAATTAAAACTAGTGTTCAAATTAAATCAGCAATCACTAAATTGTTTTATTCATGAACATTTTCGACACACATTCTTAGGTTCTTCTAAGGAGAAACCCATCAGTTTTCAGATTACGTTTCCTAACTAAGAATGGTGGAAAGCTTCTTGAAATAACTGTAAAATTAACAGTAAAATATAAAAGTATCATAGTTGAATTAGATATCAAACTTAAAAAATGATAAAAGTGAAGATTTTCTATATTAATCTACAATTACAAAATATGATCAACGACCAGGATTCGAACCCATGACAAAATTAAAATTCATTATGAGTCGAGCACCATAACCACTGATCCATTCTATTAACCGAAAAACAATATGTGTTTTACTAGATTTCAATGTAAGACTATGGATTAATACGACATTCAGTGTTTAATTTATTGATATTATTTTTAAATTTTCTCTTTGATTTGTAATCCCTTATTTATTTGTGAAAATAATTACAATATACGTATATCACAATTGTTCTGTAATGGGCTTTAATGTCGGATTATGTTCATATTTTTCAGTCCGGGAGCTTCCCTCAACTGCGGGAAATTTCCCTCTGCGAGGGAAATAGCTGGGAATTTGGGAAATAATCTCTAAAGACATGCGACAATCTTTATGTCCATAGCTGTACCTGCTCAAATTTTTTGAAGAAATTGTGTTCCAAATATTTCACTGAATAGGGTCTTGGATTCACTCGAGTTTTTTCACATGCAGTTACATAATTACCAGGAGCATTGATCTTGTTCCGCAAAACCCGTTCGATGGCTGAGTGAATAGAGTCCACTTCCATCTGAGTGCGTCCTCTTTCTAAAAATTTTTGTTCGATGACAACATTTCTTAAAACAGATACTTGAAGCAGTGCATTAGAAAGAATGACGTTTCGATTTTGGTAACCACATCCATCACTGAACAAAATCAATTTGTCGTTTATATTATGTAGTGACAGCTGCGATAAGACAAAACCTACAATTATACTCGTAATGTGAAGTAAGGCCACCCTCTACTTCGTGCCACAGATAACAGGATAACAGTATCCATCCCTAGATTTTAAATCAAAGAATGTAAAGTTATGTACAGCCAGCTTGGTCGTGAAATACAAGCTCGAAACATTGGATTTAGGCCAGAGTCGTACACAGTAGGTACACTCAATCAATCAAAATCTGAGCGCACTCTTTAGCAGCTCTTAAAAAGTGTAAAAAAATTCAGCTATATGGCAACCTCGCAACATCAGTGACCACTGCGCTGCTTTTAATACAATGAGTGTATTAGTGCAGTTTTAGAATACTAATCTTCGTGAAGAAAATAATGTTTGTAAATCTAATTATGATGTAGTGAAAAATATGTGAATAAAAGTAATTAGAAGTATCCGTTTGTTATTATTGGCCATAAAATAAATTATAATACAGCGATGTTGCTACGTCCGTAATCATTAGCGATGAAGTTTTGCTTATTCCCACTTGAGACGTTAAATACTGTTTTTGAAACTTTTAACAAATTATACAACATGGTTTTCATATGTATAGAATCTAACAAAATAGTAGTCAATAGAAGATTAGCTCATAAATGCACGAAACACTAACTGAAACAAAAATCAGTTTTATATAATTTTTACTTTGCTTTTATTTCACTAAAAGTTGAGCTTGAAGCCTGTCTATCTGATGTCTTCGTGGCCGTGCGCGCTGTATCGCGTTAATTTTACCCCCTTTCGTCCATAAAGCTGGCGACGCGAGTTCGAATCCCGAAGCTTGTTCTGCTTTTCTCACAAAGCTCCGCCATCTATGTTCGTATTGCATGGACGTATTAGCACCTAGTTTGATTCCTGTCAAATGCAAAGAAATCTGTCTACAATTACTATTCCTTTAATAAGGGTTACCTATTTCAAGGTTTAGTCTAATAATTATATCAAAAGTTTTAATAGTCATATCAAAATGTTTAGAAAGGAGCAGTTTAATCGAGGTCATATTCGCTGACGTCAAACTTGAGGTCAGTGACTCACTAACAGCTTTACTGTAATTTGATCACTTGCATGAATTCTTAAAATGCAGAAGGCTAACCAAATGAAAAGGGTCTGGCAATTTTAAACACCAAATTAGAAACGGTTGAATAAATCGAGATCGCTGAACCCAAATTTGAAGTCAGTTTCTCTGTACCTGTTTTCGTTTAGGCGCTAGCGTCCATTGCAGATGGAGGAATCAAAGTTAAGAGGTCCAATATTTTAAGGTAAGAGAACATACCCGGTGGACGGGAGAAATTAACGAAGCTTTCGTGTTCTTGTTAGATCTAAATCCACATTGTTCTCACCTAAGGAATATCACTGGTTTCTTGATTTTGGTAAAGTATACAATTTTAGAATTGCATTTCTTTAAGTAAACTTATATCAGGTCACATTGCATGCACAAAGAATCAATTTCTGAATAGTACAATAATGGTTCCAAGATACGAACTGCATTCCCCCTACTTTCTAAGATAAGTTGGAGTTTTACACATGATGTTGGTGTATATTATTCCCCCAAATGCATCTAATCAAGTGAATAAAATATTTTACGATTTTGAAAGAAAATTATATTGGCGTAGGTCAGAGTTTCTCAACATGGAGGTCACGACCCCCCAGAGGGGTTATGAGTTATGTGTAAGGTGATCGCAAGAGAAGGTGAACAAATAAATTTAGCTCGGGTTTGTAGGTTAAAACTAATAAATTTCGAAGACGATATTTTATTTTGCTTATTGTTTTTATAATTAGGGTCTACTAAAATAATGTAATTTGTTGAATAGTTTTGAATAATGTAATTAGGATGTTTATTATCAAATACAGCAGATCAACGGTCATGTTTTTATGGGTCGCAGGATGAAAAAGGTTGAGAAACGCTGGCGTAGGTGGAAAGCGAACCTATGATTCTCAGTGTAGAAAGTGTACCTAGCTAATCAAGCTAATAACCACGCCAGCAGTCTGTTGTTATGCAACGACCCAACACATCAGCTTATTCTTATTGCTTCTTTGCTTACACACTCATTTCGCTTGTGTTTTCCCCCTTTGCTGAATATGATTGAATTGATATTGTATCGATGATTGTATCCTATTACGATTGATTCAAACATTTACATAGTTAAAATTAACACAAAAAATTGGCATCTATATACAAATTTCTGTAAACATTTCATGTAACTGCCAGAGGAGGTTGAAAATAAGGAATACAAATGTGTGTGTGTGTGTGGGAGGGGGTGTATTGGTAGTGTATAATGTTTTCGCCTCCTAATATAACCACAGCAAGGGTTTTCGAAACAGCAAATATTTCAATATAGGTGTACATTCAGTGTACAAGATGATGATAAAGAAACAGTTTTGCGTACTCGCGCCTTCACACCTTGAAATCTGAGGGAATAACACATTGAAAACTTTCTCCTTGATTGTTCATTTTTTCTATTACTGTGTCTTTTCGTTGGTACTTTTCCCGTTAGATTAGCAAAATATGCTTTCTTTTCCGTCCAACTCATGCACCAAAATTTCTTGAAAATTCTCCTGTCGTTTTCTGTGCATAATGAGCATTTCTTGACTATTCTCACTATACGGACCTTCAGATTCCGACTTTTCCTATCTGCATTGTAATTCCAATGACCATTTTCTTGTCTTTTTTCTTTCTAGCACTTTCCTTGCTCTCTTGGTACTTTATGTTGATTTACTGTCCACGTAGAGTTATCCACTTTATGTCGTTTTCTTCTCTTATTTCTGATGCGCACGACAGCTTCTGGTTTACCTTGTGTATTGTCTTCTTCCAGGATGTCTAACATTTCACTTTCTTCTTTGTTTCGTTTCCGCCAATTCTGCTGCCATCCTTCTGTCTTCGTCTGATACTTCATGCATTGGCGTACTGGTCGATACCAATCGTTCCACTTTCTGGTTCTTATCACTCACAACCTTCAGTTCACTCATATTCTCTGATATATCTCTCCCATTTTCCTCTCGCACACTTACCATTGAACATGTGACCTCTTCATTTTCGGACACAATAAGCAGTTCAGCATTATTGTATCAAAATCTGATCCTCCCTCTGATTGCTTAGCATTTTGGAGTGCCATGCTAAGTATTTGTTTACTTCGCCACATTACTAAAAACAAACACGAAGATTAAACTGGAAAACAATAAATCTTCTGCTGTATTATTCACTTCACTAACAAGGGAACATTCCCAACTGATCAGTCGATATTAACACGAAATATTTTTTATTGTCTTTGTTCGAACGTACATATATACCGGAAATAACATTAAAAGACCCACGATTCGCCATATTTTCATGTAATATATTTTTTTAATTGTTAAATTGGTCATATTTGCAGTGAACAGAAAGTTGCAGTACAACGTTGTAGTTCACAAACAGTCAAGGAAGTGAAGTATAGTAGTACACAAATGTGGATTGGTAGTGCTACATTTTGGTGGCTACAACGTGGACGCCATCTTGAAATCCGCCATATTAGATGGAAGTAAATAAATAAATGGCAAATGGATCTTGTGACATATCAAACAATATGAGAATGTTTCCAGAAAGTCATTCATTACAGGTGTCATATTTGACCTAACTCTTACAGTGTTAGTTATCTTCACTGAAAGTGTGCCGCTTGAAATATAAAGGTAAGCAAGAAAGTTCTGTCGCGTTTTCACCCACCACCTTCCAAAATCGATATGTCACCTAAGACGTACCTGGAAAAATAGTCCCCATCAGCATCGACGACCTTCTGCCAACGTTCTGGAAGGCCATGGATTCCATCGCGGTAGAACTTGGTGGGCCGTGAAGCGAAGAAGGTATCAAGTGCATTTTGCACCTCTACTAGGGATTTGAACTAGAGTCCTCTAAGGTGATTGTCCAAGGAATGGAACAGGTGAAAATCGGACGGTGCAATGTCTGGGGAGTATGGTGGATGCAATAATGTTTCCCATCCAAGGCGTAGAATGGTGTACCGGGTAATCCTAGCCACGTGGGGCTTAGCGTTGTCCTGTAACAGGAGGGCCCATTTGCGATCCAGAAGTGCTGGCTCCAGAGTTTTGAGGATGCTAATCAATGATGACGGCGCCGTGGAGCTTCGTACAGGACCCACTTCTCATCACATGTCAACACTCTGTCCAGAAATGGCTCCTTCCTCAGACGAGACAGCAAAGAAACACAGGAGTCTGCTCGTGTTGCCTTCTGGCCAGGAGTCCAATCATGTGGGACCCATCGACCCAACTTGTAGTGCTTCCCAAGTTGATGGAGGTGCTGCCGAATGCTTTCTCCACTCACACTGAATTGTAGTCCCAGTTCCCCACATGTCTGGCCACGGTTCGCGTCAATTGCTGCCGAAAGATCTTCATTTGGTACCTATGTTGGTCTTCCTGCACGTGGTGCGTCTTCGAGTGTTTCGTCACCGTCCTTAAACTTGGTAAACCACCGCTGTACTGTCCGCGTAGTCACGACACCCTCGCCAAAGGCCTGGCATATCTTCCGCCCCACTGCAGCTGCGTTTGACCCCAGTTTGAACTCGTACAGCATACACGCCCTTATGACGCTCTGTGGAGCAAAGGTGTCCATTTTGGCCTGACCTCCACCTCCCCTCCAGCTCTGACCTGCCCCTCCACTCCACATCACCCTCCAGCATGGAGTTCGCCATCCACCTCCACTCCATATCACCCTCCAGCATGGAGTTCGCCATCCACCTCCACTCCACATCACCCTCCAGCATGGAGTTCGCCATCCACCTCCACTCCACATCACCCTCCACCATGCAGTTCGCCATCCACCTCCACTCCACATCACCCTCCAGCATGGAGTTCGCCATCCACCTCCACTCCACATCACCCTCCAGCACGGAGGTCACTACCACCTCCACTCCACATCACCCACCCGCATGGAGATACCCTCCACTCTAGCTAAGATCTGCCCCTCCAGCTCTGATTTGGCCATCCACCTCCACTCCACATCACCCTCCAGGTTGGAGGGTGATGGGGAATTATGTTGAGGGGTCACCTCCGGAAGGATGGACACATTCACCCCACCCCCCCTCCAACAAGTTCTGAATATATTTTGAATAAAGAAAAACAGCTTGCACACAAGGCTGGTTATACTTTGATAACACAAAACGAAACTAGCCGCGTAACAGTTTCGGAAGTATAAATAATTGCCTATGTTATATAGTGGAGCATGAGGAAGGGGAAGGTATACTTCTGAAACTGTTACGCTTTAGTTTCTTTTTGTGTTATTACCGTATATTTAGTCTTGTCAAAAAATAACTTGTTTTTCTTTATTAAAATAGTTTCATAAAAGATTTGTCTAGTCACCCAGCCATATCTACTGGACTGATTTTTTATTATTTAAAAATATCTTGGTATTTAGTATTGATGCTTAGCTTTGTTATCAAACATTCGCAAACCCCTTTTCCAGTAGTTGAATGGAGGGTACACACGGGTACACGCCGTGTACCCACCTAATATTTTAAATCACAGCGTGTACCCACCTCAGTGCATAAATATAATGGAACGTGTTTTCAAATCCTGAGTTTTATTAAGCAGCGTGTACCCCAAACAAATATTACCATTCCAACCCTGCCCTTTTCGGCTTCAGATTGAAAGGGAAGGTTCTGTTGTAATATCTTGTGTCCCCTTTTCTCAAGAGTTCAGTACCCAGTTGCTCTCTCCCGAACTTACTTGGCGGCGTTTTGTCATTTTATGGGTCGAAGAGAGCCCCTAGCTGTTCCTCCCTTGTTTTAAAAAAGAATACTTTTAACTCTACCCTATACATAGAAATCTGTGATATGAAATAGCATCCAGTCGTGGATTGTATTTACAGGGTGAAGCAATAAGTGAGTGAGACATTAAGAAATAATCTTTTTATTATTTTTTTTTCTAATTGACCAAAAAATACCCAATCTTTACATTACCCTCCAAAACACCCTCAGCTCATAGCATTACCCGAAAATCGAGTAATTATCCGCCAATTAGAGTGCTGCAAATGTGTGTGGAATTGCACAAAATGTGTGGAATTTTGACAGTTGTATGTAATTTGCGTGGAATGGAATGCTGTGTGGATTATTGTATTTCCGCTGTTCCTCAATACAATTTTACATATTACAGTCTTTGCCTATTACAGTTTTATTTTATTTATTTAATGTTAAGTGATCAATCCATTTAGAAAAAATACATTTTCATTAGTGGTGTTTGCCTTTCACTTTTTACATTTGACTGCCTTTATTTCTGAATGTGGTATGGGCCGATCATAGGTGCATGCATATGTGTCATCTAGAACAGGATAAAACGGATGGAGTACCTGAATTTCTTCCTACTTGGTGGCAGCTGTAATATCAATGAAAGGCAACAGATGATTATTTTTGTTTCAAATTCGTTTTTGCGCTCTATATCTTGTGTATACCTGCCCTATTCTTTTTCTGTGTGTGTGGAAATGTGTGGATTTCGAGCACTGTTTTGTGGATTTTACACATATGTATCGAGTAACTGCAGCGGGAATAGTTTAATCCTGCACTAGGCAAAATCTATAGTGAAACAAAAGGAAAAGCACATTATTCCACGTTTTAAGAATTGTTAATGAGCAGGAAGCAGGACTCGAACACACGTGCCTCCCCAGTGCTGATCGAAAGTAACCACTGGAGTATAGGATTCACTTGATATAACTGAATGGAGAGTGATTACTTTCAATTAAGGGGACTTGATTCGAGGAGTAATTTCTCACTTGTGCATTCGGGAGGTCGTGGGTTCGATCCCAGCAGCCTACAATCCTGACTGAGGGTTGGTTTTCCAGTTTCTTTTTTCAGTAACATGTTATGATGGTATTAATTATAGGCCCTTTGTGTCCCATCGGATACATGCCCCCATGAAAAAGGGGGAACACAATAACATTCCATTTATGAACATATAGACTATAACAAGCACAGAGTCGATCTACCATCTTTCTTTAGTTAGGAATAAGTATTTTTTAATTATTTGAACGTGTACGAATAAGTAGATTGTTTTTGTTGCTTTGATTACATAGCTTTGATACGGTTGTTCAAAGCCATGGTTACATTGGGCGGGCGTAAGAGTGATTATTATTATTAGCATTCGTATTATTTTAGCAGTCTTTTTCGGCAAACAAGATTAATAAACACTGGTCTGGAGAGACAAGGATATTGTACTTTTAAGAAACAAGACGCCGCACGTGACGATTTCTTATTAGGGGAAACTAATATAATGACTCATGCCGGTTGGTATTCGAAGCAACGTTATGACTAGTTGTGTTTGTAGTAAATTATATGCATTTCTTAATTATTTAACATATACCAACGGGAAAGGGGGAACTCACTCAAGGTAACTTGCAACGATGAATAGTTTGGCGGGTAACTAAGAAAATAATAAAAAAAAAAGAATAGCAGTCCACACCACGAACAATATTGAAATAAAGAAGAGAATGTAAAGAAATTCAATACAGAAGTATTATTTTCCGTTCAAATCATTATAATCCAATCAAATTGTTTTTACCAGGAAAGTCGTGGGGTAGTTTCTATTTCTTACATTCTGTATGTTTTTTGGGGTGTTAAATCCGAATCTGATGTTTGCAAACAAAACTTCGTGACGCAACATTGAAAAAAAAATGCAAAAAAAATCTGTTTTGGCGGTTTTATGTTTATAACTCGTAAAATATTAACTTATCGTAAATGAGCTCCCTATTCAAAATGAAAATACATAACATTTCCTACAGATGTTACTATATAGGATTTTTTTCTCCGACGAATCGTTCAGGCTCAAGCGCTAGTTGAAAATTCGCGTATTTTTCTTTTTTTGCCCCCGAAAAAAAAAACAATTCCTAAACTAATTTACTAAAGACTGTCATTTACTGAATTCCTCCCAGTTTTCTGCTCATACCTTATTTAGATCGAATATGTCATAGGTTCCGGAGGTCGTAGGTTCGACAGAAAGAAAAATGAAAACTCTTGAGATATGAGTTTGCCGGTGGCACAATTTCTCACGTTAATGAGTAGTTGCAACGACACCCCAAGATCACACACACAATTCCTTGCGGGGTGAAGTCCAATAGATTAAGATAGATTAAGAAAGAAAAACGCAAATCTTTACTTCGGAATAATCTCAAACGATCATACGCATACGATCAAACGATTCATATGTGACTCATACTACGTCTTTACTCCGAAGTCTACACGGTGGCAAAAGACCATGTCTTACCTTTACTTTAGTAGGGCACACACCTGTAGTCTGGAATCGCAATTCCTGAAATAAAGACGAATGACGGTCGCAACTCAATCTAAACGTCGTGTCATAACGCAAAAATGCAAATAATATCAATTCACGTAAATCACATACTGGAGTCACTTCATATGTCAACGCAGAATAAGCAGTAATTCCATATATAGTTCCTTTACCAAGTTATCACATCTCAGCTGTCGAAAGAACCCTACCACTGGCCTACGGATTTATGAACCAACCTAATCTAATTAAAAACGCATCACTCAAAACGATAGGTTTACCGAAACAGAGAAATAATTTAGTATCGATTGCTGTCAAACTTCACGTAATGATTCGTAGTTAAATTCAGATAAATATCATGGCAATCATTAAATAAATCACTGCACATCATAAATATTATTATACACTGTATATGGATTATCAACTAATGCCTTAATTCGTACCTGGTTAACTGAGAGGTTTTCTATACTATGTTCATTGAACAGAAAAACAAGATTGTTCGAAGAAATATAAAAATTTCAATGTATTAATTTGAATTTACATAATGTAAGCTTCGGAGTCGATAATTCATAAAAATCAAAACAGAATTACTATTGTGCTGTAGGAAGCAACCAAATTTGTATCGTCTATCTTGTATACATTGAATTAATTAATGTATACAACGCCGAAACGAACGTTGGTTTATCAGATATAAATGTCCATAATTTCTATAATAATAAATAAATCTCGCTGAAATTTTTACAAGTTATTCCAGAAACATTGTTGTTCAATTTGGAAAAGTTTTACCACATAATTATTTACAGAAATGAAGTTACTGTCCAAAATACACCTTAACGAGAGAAACAAGTTGGCCTTATTAGGCGTGACTATTGTGTGTTCCCGCCTTTCTATTGTGTTTGTGAAGTTCCTGTACATCTGTCTTAGATTCTCCAATGTAATTATCATTTTTTCTACCTTTTTTTACCATCTTGTATATATATATATATATATATATATATATATATATATCGAATAACATGGATGCTTACCACCCATGATCACAATCATATAGGCATATGATAACACTTTTGCTTGTCAATGGAGTCCTTTAGCTTCAAAATTTGGCCCGACTTTTCTCCTCTTCTTCACCTCACGTCGCGTGTTGGTTTAGTCCTGTCGATTTAAGGGGGCTGTTTAACTGAAGTTTATGATGACACGAGGAACATTTATTTTTAGTTTAAATTATGCACTAACCCAGTCCTGAGGAATCTTAATTTTCCTAACAGCGACCTTGAGTCCATATACGTTCCACTGACACAAACTACATCGGACTTGAGCAGTGTTGCCAGACCTGATGGAAGCGTTTGTAAAATGATACAAATGTCCAGAACATACGTGAAAATTATCGTAAGACTATGTTTAGTCGAAGTACATCGGATGCCTGAGGTCATGTGATATTTGAATAATAATTCTTCGCAGTCTCACGGCTAGAAACAATCACGGAAAGAACTGGGCCTGGTTTGTAACTCACTACTCCTGAGTTCTCATGATAACTACTTACGAAAACTTATGCAAAGTGTAGCCGAGATGCCCCTCCCAAACGGAATCGGAACTCGCGAATTCCAGCTCAGAGCTTCTTGAATGCACATCCGACACAAATTGCGTGAATGTCAAATTCGTCTAAGTAACTTGTTTTTAAGAGACAACAATCTTTTGTCACTTTAAAATCCTTACTAATATTTTCTCTCAAAGAATTAGGAAAGTTTGGACAGCTATTGAAATAAACCCTACGTAATAGCGTAAGGCTTTTCGGCCTTAGTTCTTTATGCTGGGAACGAAGAATGTAGCGATGTAAAGAAATAAAAGGCGAGAAGTTTTAGAAACATGGTGTTAGTTTCATGTTACAAAGAGAAGTTACACTCAGTAGCGCTTTTGACACCCGACAGGTTCGTCAAAGTCTCAATGGCTGCTAATTGCTGTTAGCCTCTTCACTATTTTGTCAGTCTCTTTCCCCTTTTCGGGAAAGAGAGGCGCTTGGAAACTACATGGGTCAGCAGATTTCCAGGGGAAGATGATGGTCCACGCAGTTTAAGCGCCTTGTTTTCAACGAACCTGCCCGGAAGGGTCTTTTGCGCTATAAACATATTTATTATTTTCTCATTACATAAATGTTATATAACAGGCGTCACGTACTGCCTGTTGTGTAGCTTTATGCATATCTTGCTGTTTCTATATAATATTGTCTATGTAGAATGTTTACGTAACCACATCAGCATACATTAATCACGCGATGAAAGAATTGTCCCTTTGGATGTAATTGTATGCTATGCATGTATGTCCTGAATAAATATAGTTCTGGTGCCAGATTCGAAGCCTGAGAGATCTTACATGCTCCCTCCGAAAAAGATTTCGTTTATATCTAAAAGTTTATGCTAAATTCGTTGGTCACTATATATTGTTTATGCATCCACCATACCACTCAGATGTGGCACCATCACCTGTTAACATACTAATGCTTGACGAAATAAAAAGGAAGATAATGTATTGCTGTTTCACTATCACCATAAAAGAAAGTGTATATGTCGTACTGTCGTTGGGCATATATATATATATCCCAACACGTCTGGTCAGCGTGGGAGCAGTAGACCACCTCCTCCCTCCCGGAGAGACCTCATCCAGTAGTGGATTGAATATGACAGTGAATTATTTATTATTACACACACATATATATATATATACTGTATCATCATCATATTCAGCCGTTTTCTATCCACTGCTGGATGAAGGCCTCCCCCTTTTCTTTCCACATATCTCGGTCTGCTGATATCCTCATCCATGTAGCTCCTGAAAAACGCTTGATTTCATCTACCCATCTTACATTTGGACGTCGTCTCGGTCGTTTCTTTTCTCTAGGAATCCACTGTAGTAC
>JAGDQP010027246.1:0-25171 GCA_022664845.1 Lepisma saccharinum
TAGGAAACCATTGGGCATAGTATTTCTGTTAGTGAATTGCATAGATTACAAAGGGTGAGGATATACGGTTCCATATTTGATCGTGTATAGAAATTAGTATGATAACTTGTAGGGGAACTGAAAGCATTCTTAATGTTATGTCCTTATGACACTATGTTAATTAACCGGAAATGGATTGTTTGAACATTGCTATTGCGTTTCTGGAATATTATTACATAGAGAGAATATACACATGTAAAATTACTTTGAATAAAATCGTTGTATTTATATTCATATCGAGAACAGCTACACCAGAAATATAAATTTTGACATATGTTGGAGTTCGTATTTACTAGTAATCGGTTTAATTAATTGGAAACGCTAAAAGTTCAGAATATTCGTTCGTCACTATATAATGATCTGTTTGTTCAACGCGGAGGGTAATTATTTGGGAAGATTTAAAAGTATAGAACGTATGACTTAATAGGAGAGAACCGAAGATGTTCATCCATGACTTTCTTGATTTATAGAAATATCCAGGTCTGTAAGCAGAATGATCAATTGAAATTTGAATATTATTTTGAAATTGAATATTTTTTTTTGGTTGAGTAGAGAAGGGACAAGTTTAGAATTTTTCTGTATGTAAGGCCAATTGTTTTGTTACGTGAATTGCAACATGAGGTTGAATATTTTTTTTTGCAAAGTAAAACTGAGATTGTGTAAAGCAACAAGGCGAGAGGTTTAGAATTTTTTTTGGAGTGTCGTTAATTGGTTTTGTGAAGCATGTTTAGTATTCCATGGCGATAAAGCGAGAGAATCGGATTTTATTTTGGTAATGTCATATTGTTTTGTCTTGACAGCAGAAAAGTGAACGTGTTGGAATTTTATTAAGGATGTGTCTTATAATTTGGTATTGAGTGCTGGAAAAGCTAATGTGTTTGATTTTTTTGGAGATGATATATTAGTTTGTTCTGTGAAGCCGAAAAGTGAAAGTGTTTGATTTTTTTCCGTAGAGTTTGATCCGGCCGGACGAAGGAGCTAACAGATGGAATTTTATAGTAGATAACTAATTATATTGTAATACTAGAGCTGTAGGTGGAATGTGTTCTAAATTGCATTTGTTTAGTGTAGTAATACCCTTTTGGCTGACTTAAAAGTTGGGACTTATTGTTCACTGTTTGTTGATCTCAGGCCAAAAGTTGGCCCAAACGCAACATAATATCATGAAGAAGCTAAAGAATCCTACCTGGAACACCGCTGTAATCGGCATCTTGGCCAACGTAAGGAAAGCCTGCCTTATTGTGGTGTGAATGTCGGGAAAAGTGTTAAAATTCCTGTATTCCGAACACACACAAAAACTAACAATGTTAAGACGTAAGGGTGGATAGGAGGTTCCCAATGAAACATTCGGGTGACGCAATGTTTACTTGTTTTGTTTACACAGGAAGAGAGACAAAAGTACTGATATGCTCACTTCCTCAGCAGCATTGAAGACATTTTTCATTGCGATTTAGGAAACCATTGGGCATAGTATTTCTGTTAGTGAATTGCATAGATTACAAAGGGTGAGGATATACGGTTCCGTATTTGATCTTGTATAGTAATTAGTATGGTAACTTGTAGGTGAACTGAAAGCATTCTTAATTCTAAGTCCTTATGACACTATGTTAATTAACCGGAAATGGATTGTTTGAACATTGCTACTGCGTTTCTGGAATATTATTGCGTACAGAGAAAATACACATGTAAAATTACATTGAATAAAATCGTTGTATTTATATTCATATCGAAATCAGCTACACGAGAAATATAAGTTTCAACATATGTTGGAGTTCCTATTTACTAGTAATCGGTTTAACTAATTGGAAACGCTAAAAGTTCAGAATATTCGTTCGTCATTATATAATGATCGGTTTGTCGAACGCAGAGAGCAATTATCTGGTAAGATTTCCAAGTATATAACGTATGACTTAATGAGAGCTAACCGAAAATATTCATCCATGACTTTCTTGATTTACAGAAACATTTAGGTCAATAAGCAGAAAGATCAATTGAAATTTGAATAATATTTTGAAATTGATTTTTTTTTGTTCAGCTAAGAAGGGACAAGTTTAGAATTTTCTGTATGTAAGGCCAAATGTTTTGTTACGTGAATTGCAACATGAGGTTGAATATTTAATTTTGCAAAGTAAACTGCGATTGTGTAAAGCAGCAAGGCGACAGGTTTAGAATTTTTTTTTGGAGTGTCGTTATGTGGTTTTGTGAAACATGTTTAGTATTCCATGGCGATAAGACGAGAGGATTGGATTTTTTTTGGTAATATAATATTGTTTTGTCTTGATAAGCAGAAAAGTGAACGTGTTGGAATTTTATTAAGGATGTGTCTTATAATTTGGAATTGAGTGGTGGAAAAGCTAATGTGTTTGATTTTTTTTGGAGATGATATATTGGTTTGTTCTGTGAAGCCGAAAAGTGAAAGCGTTTGATTTTTGTTCGTATAGTTTGATCCGGTCGAACGAAGGAGCTGACTGATGGAATTTTATTGTAGATAACTAATTATAATATGATACTACATCCGTAGTTGGAATGTGTTCTAAATTGGATTTGTGTAGTGTAGTAATACCGTTTTGGCTGACCTAAAGTTGGGACTTATTCTTCACTGTTTGTTGATCTCAGGCCAACAGTTGTTCCGAACGCAACCTAATACCAAGAAGAAGCTAAAGATTCATACCTGGAAGACCGATGTAATCGGCATCTTAAAAAACGTCAGAGCGAAGCCTGCTTTATTGTGGTGTGAATGTTGGGATAGGTGTTAAAATCCTTGTATTCCGAACACACAAAATAAAACTAACAATGTTAAGATTCAATGGTTGATAGGAGGTTCCCAATAATACTTTCGGGTGACGCAATGTTCAATTATTTTGTTTAATCAAGAAGAGAGACAAAAGTACTGATATCCTCAGTAGCATTGAAGACAATTTTTATTGCAAGGTGGGAAACCAGTGGGCATAGTATTTCTGTTAGTGAATTGGATAGATTACAAAGGGTGAGGATATACGATTCCATATCGTGAGCTTGTATACACATTAGTATGGTAACTTGTACGGAAACTGAAAGCATTCTTAATTTTAAGTCTTTCTGACACTATGTTAATTTACCAGAAATGTATTGTTTGAACATTGCTTCTGCAATATTATTACGTACAGAGAATATACACATGTAAAATTACATTGAATAAAATCGTTGTATTTATATTCATATCGAAAGCAGCTACACCAGAAATATAAGAGTCGACATATGTTGGAGTTCGTATTTACTAGTAATCGGTTTAACTAACTGGAAACGCTAAAAGTTCAGAATATTCGTTCGTCATTATATAATGATCGGTTTGTTGGGACGTGGAGGGCAATTATTTGGTAAGATTTCCAAGTATATAACGTATGACTTAATGGGAGCTAAGCGAAAATGTTCATCCGTGACTTTCTTGATTTACAGAAACATGTAGGTCAATAAGCAAAAAGATCAATTGAAATTTGAATATTGGTTTGAAATTGAATAAGTTGTTTTTGGTTCAGCAGAGATGGGAGAAGTTTAGAATTTTTCTGTAAGTAAGACCAATTGTTTTGTTACGTGAATTGCGACATGGGGTTGAATATTTTATTTTGCAAATTGAAACTGAGATTGTGTAAAGCAGCAAGGCGAAAGGTTTAGAATTTATTTTTGGAGTGTCGTCAATTGGTTTTGTGAAGCATATTTAGTATTCCATGGCGATAAAGCGAGAGGATTGGATTTTATTTTGGTAATGTCATATTGTTTAAGTTCATAAAAAATGTAGACGTCATTTGTAACTTGTAAGAAAAAAGTTACGCTTAAGTTCCAATTGTAACTTGCACAAAGTTAATTTTTACTCATAACTTTACTAGAAAAATGTTCTCATACTTTTAAATTTGTTTGATAGAACTTAGGTTTACAATTTACACTATCTAAAATCTTAAACAAAGTAAAATATCTTTCAGATCTTTTTACTCCTGTTTAGCTATTCGATATTGTTCCAGTTTTCTATTTCTAAGATCCAGGTCCAGAATTCGATCATAATTTCTCCGTTTAGCCCTGACGATCCTCCTCTGTCTTTCCAGCTCGGCGCACCAGAAAAGGTCTTTGGTGTTTGTTTTGGTCTACCCCTGCGGTGGACCATCGGTCCCCATTGCTTACTTTACCGTGACTTCAATCTTCATGACTATTAAATCCACGTTAGCGCCATGTTCTATCTCAGGCAGTACTAAATGACTCTGAAATAAGTCCTAGTTCATTCTATTTATGTTGTATTTGATAGAGTCCTTATCATGAGCAGTGCTCTGCGCTATTATATTCGTTGTTCCAATTTCAAATTTAATTACATTGTGATCACTACTAGTGAGACCATCAAGAACTTGCCAATTTTGAATTTTATTTCCTAAATTTTGTGCAGCTAGAGTTAAGTTAATGTTTTTTGTTGCTCCCGCGCGGTTCCTGTGAGTAGGTGGCTGTCCATCCTTATTTATTATTACTAAATTATTTGCAAAAATTAAATCTTCCATCTGCTCTTCTCTCATCCTGCCTCTGTCATTTCTAATGTTACTGAACCATAATGGTTACTTCGGTTTTGAATCCATTGTTATGATTAGATTTCGGTTCGAGTATGTATTTATTATTAATTCTAATTTGTTTATAAAACTGGTGACCTCAAATCTGAACTGGCAGTACATACTAATTAAAATAAATTTTCCTAATCCTGTTAATAATATAGCGCAAGCCGTAAATTCATCATTAAATCGTGAAATTTCAATAATTTGATAGTTTCTATTAAGATAATTGCAGCTTTTTCATTTTCGGCCCTTATAACAATTTGGGCTGTTATTGAAATATTTATTAATCTAATTTTCATAGTGTAAGGTTCCTGAATGCACATGATATCAGTTTACATTCATTTCAACCAGCATTGAACCTTGTGCATTTATTTTCAGCACGCAGCACTGCTTAGGACGCATACTATTGTGGGGAGCGTGGCCAGAACTCCCTTTCGTCAAGCAGCACCCTGCCATGCGCCCTCACAAAGTCATTATATACCTCACTTAGTTTGAAGTCTTTGTCCCTACGTTCGATGACTTCATCATCGAGTTCCAAGAAATGTTGCGGTTCGGTTGGTAAATTGTGTCTCTTAAAGAGATACGGTCCACCGCATCCGGTATGGGGAAAGTTATTCCATCTCCATTGCCGTGAAGTCTTCCACAATATGTCTGAGGGCGATGGTCAGGACCTGCGGATCTTCAAGTGTTGCTAACTGATACCGATTTTCCTCTATTGTGTACGACCAATTTGGTTTCTTTTGTTTTTCCCCAGATCACTCGTACCAGCACGCGCATTATCTTCTTTTCGCAGTTTGTTTTTTCTGCTTCCTTTTCTTTTAAATGCTGACTCTCACACCTCTCTTCTTCCTCTGCCATATGTTTCTGATATTCTTCATCTTCTTCGCCCTCTTCATCAGATGGTAATTGTGTTTCTAATGTTGTTTTCTCTCCTAGAAACAACCTTGAAATCCAGCTACTCCTCTTCCTTTTTTTGCAAGTTTGCGTTCCAGTATCCATTTTTTAAATGTTGTTATATGTACTTTGTGGAGAGTTCTCTTCTTGGATTAAATTCTTTCTTCTGTTTCTGAAGTCTATCAAACGTTGTCGGTCCCTTCGTAGTTGTGAAGGTGACTTCACCTTCCCACTGTCTCCCGGCGATGAGGTTCCTCCTTCTTCATCATCTTCCGTCTCCGTTTCTGATTCTGAGATATTAATTAGTATTTACACGTCATATCTGAGGGAATATCTTCTGTTTGATCTAGAATCTTTGTTTCTGTCTTTTGGTTTCTGGGATCATAAAAAATACTAAACATTGTGGCTTCGCTTTTTATTATTTCCTTATACAAAACTTTATTATTTATAAACATTTTGAATATTATTTTATCTTTACATTTATTATTATATTCTTTGAATCCCGCTAGTACTTTCTCTGGTTCGTGATCCAGAGACCCATTCCTATTGCAGGCATATTTGTTTCTATTTAATTATTTAATTTCATCTCTTGAAAGTGCTCTAATGTAATCTCCAAATCTCCTAGAAATTCTTCTTTCGATGACTCTATATGAATAAATTTACAACCGAATTTGTTCTTCGTGTAGAATATTTTTAGTTTTTTTCATTGCTTTTTTGATTTGTAGTTTATTCATTTGATCGAAGTTGAAACAATTGTGTGATTCAACAACTACTTAGGCAAAGCCCCGAGGAAATGTTACAAATTTTGGGTTTATGAAGTGCATTATTATTTGATTTGATTTCTCAATATCGAGAGTACCCTCCGTGATTGTTAGCGAGTTCTCAATGTTCTTAGTTTCAAAATTGCTTTCTATCCAATTTCTGAATTCAGTATCCTGTTCTTTGTCCATCCCGGTTATCTTTTTCACCAATGAGGCCTCATATTTGGTAATATTATCAAGGCTTTCAGCCATAGTCAGTCTTACTAATAACCCTCGCAAGTAGGCTCTTATACGTTGCACATTCCTTTGGGTCTGTTTCTTTGCAGTCTTTTTTTCCTTAGTAAGCACGGTATGCACTTTCTTGGTTGGTTTTTATCAGGACATATATCCTTTTTATGGCATTTACTACCACAGTGGGAGCATAGCTCCGAGCCATCGCAATATATCGTAATATGACCGAGATCACCGCACCTGAAACATCTTGTTACTGAGAGATAATCCTTGATGGAATGCCCAGTATAATTGATATATATCCTGGATCTATCGATTAAGAGCTTTCTTATCTCGAGTGAAGCTTACAACACCAAATGACAGACCCGCTTACCTTTAGGACCTGTCGTAAATTTTACCTTGGTTTCCTTCAAAGCAACCTCTGCTAATCCTTCCTTATCTATGTTTCTATTTATAACTTTCCGAACAACTTCTTCGTTGGTTAATTCCGAGTCAACATTGTATATGATTAGAAGTGGATTCTTCTTTTTTCTTTCTCCGATTTGAAAACTCTTCTTTATTCCACTTTTATTAATGATTTTGTTTATATTCTCTCTGGATTCCGCCTGCACAATCATTGTTTTCTTGCCTGTAAAAGTGTTTACACGTATTTGGTCTTTTTCGGGATTTATTGCTCCAACCCAATTGCTCCTAAGTTGGGCTAGTGTTTGTCTGGCTTTCGGTTTGACATGTATCCATGGTTTGTCTTTCTCTCTGATTTCTTCTATTTTTAGTTGTCTCTCTGACACTGTTGCTTTCTTGACTCCATCCGCAAATGTTGGTTGCTCTGTTGTGGTTTTGCTCATCAGAGTCTGTTCATTCCTAAGCAATTCAACCAATCTATCATTCAGCTCTTCTACCTTCTTACTAAGATCAGCACTAATCTTGTTCTTATATTCTGACTTAGCCTGATATTCGGCATTTGCTGCTGTAAGTCTTATTATTACTTTGTTCTTCTCCTTATATTGTTCTCTGAGATAATTTTTCTCGGTTTCAGTTCGCTCCAGAATACTTTGAACTCTACTTGTCTTTATATGTTCTTCCTGATGATCGTCAATTTGTCTTATCAACTTATTATTTATTTCTTCTAGTAGTTCTAATTTGGCCAACAATGTGATCTCTCTCTCTCTTCTTTATTTATCGCTACTGATTTTACACATCAGATTCCCATTTTTCCTTTCCTCCTTGTGTACAGATCTTTTATGTCTTATTACTTCCTTAAGTGTTTCGTTCGCATCCTGTTGCTCTGCCAACCTTCCTTCGAGTGTCGTTATCTCCATCGGATATTTTACTAACTTCAATTTTATTTTTCTTATTGGCTCATCTCCAACTTTTAGCTTGGTTAGCATTCTATCAATCTTCTCAATTGATTTGGCATATTGTACCAATAACTGGTCTTGCTTCTCCTCTAAGTCATCGTCAATGGTGACATCATCACCATCTCCTTTATATTCTTTGCTTCTCTTATTTTCTTTATTTTCATGTTGCTCATCAGCTGGTGAAGTTATTCTTTTTAAGCTTCTATCCAATGAGAGGCTTAGCCCCGCTGCTCTTCCCGGTGGTTTTCTCCTTAATAGAGTTCCTACACTCTTCCTTTCTTCTCTTACTCTCCTTTCTGCTTGTTCTTCTTTTTGTTGTCTCAGTAAGATTATACTGACTATATGTTTTCTTCTCCACCATTATCTTATCTTTATCCGATATCTCGCAATCGGTCCCGACCGTATACAGAATGCTCGCCTACCCGAACGAGTTCGCCTACTTAGCCGACTGCTTTAAGTGCAACCGAACAGATGCATCCCCAAGACCGCCGATCAGGTCCCACTACACTCGCGAGAGAAAAAATAAAAGGGAAACAAGGAGGGACAAATATTTGACATCTCAAATAATTATTGTGACGGTGAAGGATGAAGGATGGTGAAAGAGGGTGAAAAATATAAAATGAAATTTTAGTATTTTACTTTTTTATTTTATTGATTTATTTTTGTATTTATTTTATTTTTTGTTTTATTTTTTAACTTTTTTATAAGAAAACATGATGAAATGAGTGATGGGAGTGGGACGGAATGAAAGAGTTGTGATAAATAACGAAAAATGATGAAATTTGATAAATGATGAAAATTAAAAATGCATTTTTTTATTGCTTTTTAAATTTTATTTTTTGCTGAAACATACAATGAGTGAAGGGAATGGGAGGGGAAAATATGATGAATTTTGATGAAAAAGGATTTTTTAAATATTTTTCGAGATGTCAAGATTTTGGGTAAGATAAATAAGAAGGGATGGGGATGAGGTGGGTCAACACCCCGTCATACGTGAGGTTATTGCTCTGCCAAAGTTTCATGGTCCCATCACCAGCGGTCCCGGAGATATGAGCCTTTAGCCCATCATGGTCACTCTCCTAGACAGATAAATTTCTTCAGTTTACAGCAATTAACTAATCGTTTGCTTAATTGTTTTACCAAACCACTTAAGAATCGTTTAACATTTAAACGTTCCTTAATTGCTTTTAGTCCGGAAGCTATTAATTAATTGTTTAAAGGCGATACAATTCCCAGTACGACAAGTATCAGGAGAATACTTTCTATTATCTTATGATCTCCTGGTACAGGAGGACCACTTAATCGCATATAGCACCTTTATTTAAAGTCCGAATTTTACGAGAATTGGGTCCTTTAAGCTTCAAGGCCCGCACGATCGATTTGTGCAGTCTATTCTTATCTAACTCGTACTCTTTACCAAAAAAGGAGAGGGTAGAAATGGCCCACCTAGACCTTATGTTAGTCTATATGCTCATACAGTGTACTTAGGCTGTATTTTCCAGTACACACTACCGATCACTGCACGATTCCATTGGCCAACACCTCACCTAGCAACAAGCCTAAAAAAGGGTTGGCTTGTATTAATTTTGTATTGTTAGGAAGCCTTTTTATCCTTGGTAACAGAGAGTTTTCAAGATCACCTAAAACACAAGTAGTTTGTTCTGATGGTGTGGCTGTTGATTATATGCACCATATAGTATATATTGCCAAAGAGAAATGTTAATAACGTCTAAAACAAAAATAGTGCTCAATTGAAACTTTCTCTGTTTCTAGCACCTCACAAATGGGATAATATTTGCTACTCACGAGTCCAGAAATCCTCGTTTCTTCCAGGAAAATTGACGTCTTCCTGGGAGGGATCTTCACACATGTCTCCACACTTCCAAGTACACAACTCAAGTCAAATACACAGTACAGTGGGTTGATTTCTTTCAGATATTGGAGTTCGAGTTGTCATCAAAAGTTGTGCATTGGTACCAAATAAAGCCTTGGCAAATATGGCCGTCTTAAAACAATAATAAACAGAACCCAGCTTTTTTCTTTTGCAAAAAAAGTAATGAAAATATGATATCAGTTTCCACATGTTGGAGTTAAAGTAGTTATGAAAAGTTGTGCATTGGTACGCAATGAAGCCATGTCAAATATAGCCGGTTTTGGCCGTTTTAGAACTAAAATGTTCGCGGCCTCCGAGGCCCGGCTAGATATTTTTTGATGTGCCTGTGCTTCGGCGAGCAAACATAACATAACATTCTACAACTTTTGCACGCTACTCAAACTTACATTTCTTATTTTAAAAAAGGCGCTTCCGCCCCCCCCCAAAAAAAATGTTAGAAAGTTGAGGTTGAGTACCGTGCAAAGTTATAGTTATAGTTTGTTCACTCCAAACACAGCCGGATCAAAAAATATTTAGCCGGGCTCCGGGAGCTCGAAAAAATGTTAATTTTGAAAAGGGACGATTACTTTTTTAGAAATTTGAGTTTGAGTAGCGTGCAAAAGTTGTAGATTGTTATGTTTGTTCGCCGAAACACAGCCAGATCAAAAAATATCTTGCCGGGCCCCGAAACCCGCGAATAATTTAGTTTGAAAACGGTCAATAACGCTTGACGTCCAAAAAGGGGCCCGACTAGATATCACATGGTTAAACTTCGTACCAATGCACAACTTTTCATTACTACTCGAACCCCAACATGTGGAAACTGGTATCATATTTTTATTCCTTGTTTTGGTCAAATCAATTTGGCCCTTTAGGGTTGCAAAGGCCCCGTTAAATATTGTTTTAGGACGGCCATATTTTGCATTGCTTTTTTTGGTAGCAATGCACAACTTTTGATGACAACTCGAACCCCAATATCTGAAAAAATAAATCGGCCCACTCTAATGCACAGACTAAACGACCGAATAGGAAAACGAAATTTTAAGTGGCGGTACATCATTACTAATAGGTTACGAAAACATTACCAAATGTCTCCAAAGACGGCATCCTGGATTCAAAATGGCGGACCCCAAAAAATCATTACATAGTTTCAGCTTACTACGAGTTATTCAATTCACTTTCAATCGAAAAAGCTTTTTACCGGTGACGGGCTTTAACTGGTTAAATGAAATTTGGATTCTTTGGGGTGTAACACTAACTTACATATCCTGGGCGAGCGAAGTAGCCAAATTTTTAGCACTATTTTTTTAGTTTTGTTTACAGAATGAATAATGTATGTTTTATTCTGAGCGGTTAGTTTTCTTGAATGGCCAGAACGTATTCCATTTCACAATAATTGCTCTGTTTTGTTTCTTTATCCAACAGCAAAGCATGGCTTTCCAACAAGCTTGGCTTACCTGACGCGGTGTGGATTGCTTGAATAGACTACGTAGACAGCTCTTGTACCCAAAAGGATACCTAGAACATTTCTTTCGAGAGTAGTATACCCTGTAGCACACAAACGTTGAAATATGTGGATTAAACGTTAGTACCAAAACGTTTTCGTAACACTGTGAAGGTACCGAAATATATGCATGTTCAATGGTTTATTCGACGTTGAATAATGGTTGAAAAGAAACGATGAAGAAACGGGGTTAGTTGACAAGAATAGAGCATGAATGCTGTTTATCGGTAGACACATATTTAATTTCATTTTTATGTTGTTTTTATCACGATATAAGGTGTTAATTTTCCAACAGTAAATAATCCAAGCGGTTGCTGTGGGGTTCGAACACAGGAACGTACTGCACTTCTCGTTGGTATCTCGACGCGTTGACCACTTATCCAAGAATCTCACAGCAGCAAGAGCAGGAGTTATGGGACCAGATGGAAAAGTGTTAAGTAAATGTATATGTAACAACAAATGGGTTGGTGAAAGTTGTATTTGGTTGGCCTTAGAAGTGGATTCCGAAAATTGGAATTACATGTGAAGGGTGTTTTAAGGAAGAAAATAATAAAAGAGGTCATGGGTGTTTAGGTTATGTTGCAGCAGATGAACTAGTAACAGGTGAAGAGATTGAACAACATTTTGAAAGTGTGTGTGGCGCGTTATATTACAGACTTCAATATTAAAAGAACTTTTTCATTTGTAATATCCACAAGATTTATTGGAAAAGAACAAACAAAGACTACAAGAATTGGCATACGTGCCGAGTTCAACGTTGTTAAGTGATTATCAAACTGTGATCCAACGGCCATATAATAATCATTAAGTGTGTGCAATATATCTGAGTGCGGCGAAAACAACACAGGAAAACTTCTAATTATATTTTAATAGCCATCTGTGTTGTTTTTACCCACAGACTAATTTTGGTGCTTTAAGCACAAATGTTCATGTGCAAATCTAGATCAGTGCTGTTTATATAGTAGTTCCTTTGGAGTTTGTGGACACTTCCGCATACACCTAACACCCTGCTGGACACCATGGCATCAGTCGTGTAAGTTATTTCCTAGGCAGATTTGCCACTTTGTTTTCTTTCTTTCTTTTTATAAAGGTAGAATTTCATCTCTTGTTGCATCTTTCATGTACTTAACTTTAAGAATAGGGAAAGCAGCATATTGGGAAGATACTCAAGTTCTGGGACGGCAGGTCTCTCGCGAGTGTAATTTCTTTTGTACACGTACAACTATTGTTCATTGATTCTGATAGATTGAAAATAAATGTTAGACTACTGGCACAAATATTGCTGCCTTGTAGTTTATTCAAAAACACTATACTACCAAAATTACTGTTGATTAGAACCCATTTTTGGTCAAAAATAAATATAAAACTCAAATGGGACGTCACACATATATACAAGAAATATCATGGACAAGTCAATGATAAAGATGAAGTATTATTATCAAATATATTGTTTGGTCTGTGGAGAGTAGTGAAAATCTATATGGAAACTGCAATTGACATGCTACTTGAAAAGGATCGGGGAGGAAAGAAGGACTGAAATTCAAGGTTTATGGTGGAAAGTGTGAAAAGGACTGAAAATGTCAACTTTTGTATGTTTTGTGGCAGTGGTGATGTATATCGGATTCATGTGTTTTACAAACTTTTCGTACTTATTTAAAGGATGATCCAATACAATGTATTGGTTGTAAGTTGAAGATTGGACATAATTACTGTATATATGTGTGGAATACAGGCAAAGTTCTTTCACAATATTTGTTGAATCAAATGAAACATCATGAAACATTTGTGGAGTACTACGAAAACGACAGGGTCATATAATTATTTCCATGTATGCTTTTTTCAAAATTTCTAGAGAATTAGTTCATAATATTGAATTCATAGCTCAACTCATGAACAATTTTTTATTGAAAAGTCTTTAAGTATGTCTTCCAGTAAGTACATTATTGATGTTCAGGGATTTAAAATCTCTGCACATGAGTTTATTATGAGATAAATTTTTGTCGTAGCGTGTCATGCTAGTCTTTTATTCCACTGTTTAGTAAAACTTCCATGTGAGATTACAGAAGTAGGACTAGGTTATCAGAAACAAGTGCAATGATTAACACAAAATTTTGCACAATTTACATTGGGACACATCAAATAGATACAACGTTTCATATCTTCGTAGAATAATTTTTCTATTGTGTTCAAGTGAAGCTAAATTTTTGTAAAGGTCTTGAAAAAGTACAGTGGATTATAAAAACTATTTCACTTGCAAAGTGTGAATCATGTAAGTGAAAAGAAATTTTCTGACCTGAAAACACTAAATTTGAACATTGGTTTGTCTAAGTGTACTTATCATGACCCTGTCGAGGTGAATGCTTGGGCATTACGAAACTGCTTACAACTAACTACAACACTGGATGAAACATGAGAAACCAAAAAATCTTGTAAATACATTATCAGACATGCAAGTTGATCTTGTAAGAAGCATGTGCAAGTTGTTTTTATACACTTTACTTCTCTTAAATAATAATAATAAAGAATGATAGTCTATGAATTAGTTTTCATTTCAAAATAAGGATGTTTTTTTCTTAAATGATAACAAAAAAGGTTTAAATTATATTAACATAAATATTGTTCTTTAAAATGAAGAAGAGTAGTACAATACTATTTACAACGTTGCTTGTTTTTTGTTTTATAATTTCTTTAACATATTTTACTACAATTTGATCATTTTTTCTCAGATCAATAGTATTGAATTTTGGCATGATATTAACCCCTCTTCCAGTAAAGTAAATAAATGCTATACAAAATAATCCACAAAGGATAGATATATTATGCTGAACCTGAATTTTATTATATTTATATAATTTACAATTTTGTATGTAATGTATTAATGGCATAAGTCCCAGTCAGTAGAGTTGCAGATAAACAATCACGTAAAATCACTTTCACCAGCTGGTCCGTCCACATTGTTTGTTATAGGAGTTGGTATGTATACACACTTATTTTGATTTAACACTGATAAACCAAGTTCTTAAAATTTGATATAATTTGCATAAGTCCATCCTTCTTTCACTGCACATCGGAAATAGGAGAATTGATGCAAATAATGAATACACTGTCTTGAGGGATATGCCAAATGAGAAAAGTGAGGACACTTTAATTCTTCTTCTAGGTTGATTACACTTTTTCCAAGGATAGATTCGATAAAAAATTGTCTTGCTTTCAAGAAAGTATACACTACATTACTTTGTTGAGTATATTTCGATATCACACTTTTAATTTCACTGTAGGGAGTACCAACATCGTTCCACTATAGAGATGTTGAGAGAGGTAATCGTTATGTAATCGTAAGGCTGTTGTCAAGTAGGAGTAGGGGGAAGGAGGTTTAAAAATCGAACATTGTGAACAATCCAAGTCAGGATGTATAATAACAAGTTCTTTTAACACTAACCTTCTAGTTCGTCCGCGTCATTTTCACCACGTGTGAGAGCAGAGAAGTGTACTAGAACGCGCATTGTGAGTGAATGAAGTCAAAATTAAAATGCACCTCGGTATATACATTTCTATTTTTATCAATTTCTATAATCGAATCAAACTGAGCATACACAATACATGAAACGGACTGTACTAGTGTTTGACTAATGGATATTATTATATTAACAGGAGAGTCTCTTACAACAGCCCCAGTACAATCATCAATACTTTCCGTAGGAGACAGAATAAATGGGAAAATTGTATAACCATGTGCAAAATCATGAGAAGTAATCGTATGTGTAGTATACTGATGAAAGATCCCAATACCAGAAAACAGGGTGAAATAACTTTGAATAAATAATGCTCTTGCAAAATCAGGGGTTAGGGGAGTGGGTGGATAAAACTTCGAGCCTACTTGAACCTGCAATTTGTTGAGATTGAAATGTTCAAAATGGAGTGAGTTCAGGTTATATTTACCATTCATTGCTGTATTTGCAACGAATCCAATGACAAGGTTTCTCCGTACACTACCTAAGAGTAAATTATCAATATTAAAGGAAGTTACATTTTGTGGAATAGTAATGATTCGTGTTTCCACTCTGGTGAGTGGTAATTTTGCAGTCTCTTTTCATGTAAGAATTTCAATGAAGAGACAAGTCAACAGAAATAGTAAGACGACGTGCATATAATACAACTTCTTGTAAGACAACTTTAAAGTTTTAATTGTCAGCAGAAATTAAGCAATATAAATCTTTATTGCGAAACAGTTTTATACGCAAACTTACTTTATTTGGAAATATACGATCTAAGTTGGCAATATCTATAAAGAGACGTCCAAACATTTCAAAAGGAGCACTACCACTAACAGTTTTGCATTCTTTTACGAAAATCAGCATTATTTTCATCAAGAGTATTAAATGATAGTGTGAGATGAGTTTTTGAAGCATCTTCAGAGTAATTAAGTATTGATTCCAAGAAAGCTTATGACCCGGAAGAGGAAGAAATAAATTTATCATTTAAATATACATTGACTTGACTGAACATAGAATGAAGGAAGTTATTTACTGGTGCTATAACATCAGCTTGCACTGCTGGTTGAGTGCCTTCTGCTGGTTTATATACTTCTAAGTTATCACCATTAGCTTTTGTTATTTTACAACGTACATACAAGTACAAGTATGCAGGATGAATATATTCTCCAACATCACCCGGAATCACAAATTCAATGGGGCCCTCTGAAGTAAGTGTAGAAATAAGATGATAATCTTGCATACGAGAAGACTCAATAGCAGTTTGAGTCATGGGGACAGTTTGTAAATCAAATTTATTAGTACATCACTCTTTACTTGACACTGAAAGGAAGGATATTTTATCACCTAACTAAAAATATGCCTTTCACGATAAGACTTTGTCTTCTTTTACTTCTTTCTTTTCTTAATAATTGGTGGTCCAATACGTTTAGGAAGAAGAGCTTTTTGTTTACGCGCCGGTCGTCTACCACTGCCATTAAGCAACTGATTAATTTTATTTCCCGGTTTTGTTCTTAAAGACGAACCCACCTGATGAACTCTACTTTTAACTGATTCTTTAAATGGACGATTTTCTAAAACATCTCCTGCAACTTGCATTCCTGTTTGTAATGCTTGTCGACCAACTGCTTTGGCTCCTTGTTTAATAAGCGGCATAGCAAATCGAAAGAGACCTCGATATAATCCCCTAATCTATGTCAACGTTGCAGCAAAATAAGGGATGCCATGGAGTGGAACTTTCATTTTGACGAGTGTTGTTCAAAGTGAAGTGTTATAGTCAATGTCCCGGGTGCGAATGAGATATTTTGTCGTGCATGGTATTTCAATTGTGTCAGATAAAATTTTACGTAAAGGAAAATAATGTACATTCTGAAATGTTATTGACTGTACTATACCGTGATTGCTATCAGACATGGCTACAATACGTAGTAAGGGTTCTTTTGTATGACCTACAAATTAAGGTTGTATAAGATCAGTGTATACAAATACTTGATGTGGATAACCAATGTCAATGTAAGGCTGTTTTTGAGCTCGTTTTGATTTTAAAATATTAATACCAGGTTCAAAACCTAAATGTAAAGCAAGTATGGGTGAAAGATAAAGTGATTTAATGTTTGCATTTGTTTTAATAGTAACAGTATTTGAAAATTCAAAGTAAATTAAGGTTGGGGTGATTTTATTCATAACCTCTAACATTGACGGTATCGACAAATAATATCCTGACGATATTTTATATTTTACATTATCGCCATCTACTGTTTCATACCACATAATATTTTGACTTTAATTACATTATAGCAAGTTAAGGGGATATGAATTTCACTAAGTCCTACCATCCAGTATGAATTATTAAGAATTCGATGATTTGAGATATATAAACATCTGATGGATGATTATTGCTATATGTATTTGTACTAGCATTCGAAGTAAGTGTGATGTAAAAACTATCATCCGTACTTTCAGAAACCATTTCTTCCGCTTAAAGTGAAGCGTAATGTTCGAAGTACGAAATTGAAATGGTAAGTTTTCTCCGTGTTCATCATTTAAGTCCATATGTAGATTGTCAAAATATTTTTTTCTACTTTAACATAGTGTGGACGATCAAATACAAAAGAATGCATTTTATCCTATTGATATTCAAAGATACTAATTTTACAAATGAGTTTACCAAGGATAGGTTGATCATTTACAATGACAAGATAAACATTAATTTCGGAATTAATATTATAATCGAGGTTACATTCAAATGGTGCACTAACATTGATATAGGTTTTCGTTTTTCTGATTTCGGTTGAACTGTACAACAACTATTTGTACATGTGGATTATTTGAGAATCCTAAAAAATTTTCTAAACCACTACTCATTCCCACAAAGTACTGTTTTCTGTGATCTCGTTTATATTTCATGAAAAGTTGATTTTTATCTTTATCATAGTAAAATGAAAAAATTATAACTTTTTCAGTAATATCAGCATGATCGTCCTTTTGAATATTTTCAAATAGAACGGAAGAATCTTCACTTTCTGCATGATTTTTTATTATCGATACTAATTTGTAATACTCGATCAAGTTGTAGGTTCTCTAAAATAAACTTTTCTTGATTTGATTTAGTATGCTTTGTGATAAGAGGGAGTAATGAAATAATACTTGAAATTGAATCATAATATCCAGGATAGAAATTTACTTCATAACGCAATTCACTTTTACCATTAACATGAACAACTACTTGTTCTTCCTTTTGAATATCATAAAAAGCCCATGGTATACAAACATTACTTAACCCTACCACCCAATTTCCTTCTAAATGAATGGGTTGACATAATTTTGTGGTATAAGATGAAGTCTTATTTTCAAAAATATTATTACCCACATTTGATATGATGGTAATTTCCCGTAAAATTCATCTTGTTGCTCACAAGACATCATCATGATGACTGAACATATTTCCCTTTAACCCATGAAATCATACTAGGGGAATATCCTTACCATTTCACATATATCCAACCCTTTCTACGTTTTAAGACCTTTTCAATTAAAAATATTTTATTTTTCCCACAACCACCGCTTGCAATTGTTGTGCGTTAACGATTCCTTTGGTGAGGTCTCCATTCCAATCTTTAATTTTGTATCTTAGCGGTGTACTTTGAATACAACGATCTACAATAAATATTTCCCGATACCATTTTGCTAAATATCCCTTTCCTAATTTATGTTTACTAATACGAACATAATCACCCTTTTAAATTTAAATTTACTTTGAACACGTTTTCGTTTTCCATATAATGTCCCATACTTGATTTATATTATCTTCATTAAGTTCTATAGCAGCAATTTTAATTGTGGAATGTACTCTGACTAATTTTAATTGTAACTATGTACAAGATCGTCAACAACATTAATATAACGATAAGGGTTTTCAGAAGTAAAGTGCTTGTAAATTTTTTCTTTTAAAGTTCGAATAAACCTTCCTACGATTGCAGCCTTAATTTCAGAATGTACGCTATAATGACTAATATGAAACTTTTCAAAAACACGTTTTACATGTTGATTATAAAATTCCGATCCTAAATCAGTTTGACAATGTAGTAGAGGCGTACGAAACCTACTTAAAATACTTTTAATTGATCTACCAATAGCTTGACCTATTTTTTTTTACCGGCATACGAGTTGCAAATCTATTAAATGCATCAACAAAACACAAAATATATTGATAGCCTTCATTATATGTTGCTACGTTTCTTTGTAAACTGTCTTTCGTTGTAATTTAGATATGCTTCCGAGAGATGTTGGATCTGAATACCTATAATACAACTTTGATAGTAACATACTTAAAAGTTGTAGTGTTTATAATTCTTATAAAATATTTTTAAATTATTATTATTATTACGTTTACTACTTTTTTTTCGAGAAATAATATTTTTCGTCCTCTGCTTCTTTTTCTTTTGAGAAATGAAAGGAATAATGCTACTAAATACACAAGTACCAAATTGAAAGTTTATTAATTCATTAGGAACATTAATATCTCGAAGAAATGACTTACACACTTGAAGCCCTACAGGATGTTTCGACATGCGTTTTCGAATAACGTCATGTATAAGATCAATAATATTTGATCCTGGGAGTAAGTTATTATCAACGCTTACTGCGCCACTCTGATCCCAACTGATACGATTTGAACTGAGCAGTAGATTTAATAATGTTGATTTTTTCTCACTAAGGTTTCTGGTATTGATTCTAAAATTAATGAAAATAAAGATAGTGATTTAGTACTACATCCTTCCTTATTAAAAAGGGGTATTGCTATAGGCTTTTGAGCTGAAGGACTAGGTTCCAAATATCTACGTAGTGCTTGTTAATATAATTTCCATTTTTGTTCTATTGAAAGATCAATAAGATTTAAAATATCAGACATTTCTTGATCTAAACGTTCTCGATGAGAAACGCTAGATTTCATTGAAGAAACAAGTTGACTAGAAACATCTTCAGGTATGAGTATCATTTTTTGAAATTGTGAGTGAGACATGTTAACTTCTAAACAAACTTTCAGCCACAGAACTCAAAATAAGTCCTACTAATAAATTTAATAATGCTCCACCCTTTTGCATTAATAGTTTACATTTACTTTTTATACCTGAACTCTTAAGAGAGAGAGCACGTAACGTCTTTTTATGAAGACGTAGTCTTTGTTTCTGATGATCAGAGAGTTTTATGTTACCCTTTAAAAGGCTTTTACCAAGTTAAGCAACAGTTCGTATTAAGTTCCCACATGCACGTTGAAGTAATATTTTACGCTTTTTTCCCGCACACTTGCAGAGAGCACGGAGCTCATTGTAATGATGTTTTAACTTGGCATCCTAATATTAACTAAAGAACAATGGAAGTATTCGGATGCTTTTCATGTGTGTACACATACATAATTTTTCCTGAAAAAATATTTCTTCTAATTCGCAAAGCATCGTTGATTTTTGTGTTAAATCAGAAAGTAAATATGAACGTCCTTTAAAAGTAGCTTTTTCAAGAACCTCTAGTATGATGACGCATAATTTGACATGCTAAATACTGAATTTGTAATTTATCTCGTGGATTTTAAACATTACGATATAGTGACTAATTAAAGAAATATCTCGAGAATGTTTACCTTTAGGAAATATGTTTTGAGCTATAAAGATAGCTGATAGGTTTTTATGATGAGCATATTTTATAAACAAATTAGTAACGTCTCCATTTGTTTCATTCATTAAATCATCTAAAATAATTAATGAGTTGGATTGAATTTTAAAATTATTTATATCTGGCATTCCTTTAATAAAACGAATATTAGAAAGAGATGATGGAACATTTGGCACTACCGCACCATAGCACCAAACAATTTCTTTAAGTGTGTACTGAACATTTTATCCATATATTGTAGCAATTTTCTAACAAAAGTAGTTTTCCCTGAAAGGGATGGTCCACTGATTATCATAGTAAATCTTTTTTATAAGGGCAACATCTTCATACGAAATGAAACAGCTATTTGAAAACATTTCCTGTTATATCATCCTCAGGGAACACACACACACAGTTACATGAAAAAGGAGTCAAGCATTACGTTTTCCGTCGTTTAAAACCGTAAGGTAATGTGTCAAAGTCATCCTTGTCATTTATATCTTTTACTTTTCTTTTATTATTTACTATTTTATGTGTCTTATGTTAAGGTCTGCTTACAATTTTGTACCGAGGTAACTTTCAGATCGTATTTGGGTTACTTACAATCTCCTTTTCATATTTTTCCTCAACTAGATTATAAAAATGATCAAAATCAATAACTTTTCGCGCACATTCATTTAAAGTAATACATCTAATCTTACAAGTATGCTTAAACTTTTCTTCATCTTACCCCAATTCTTTTTCCTTAAAAGTTTAAGTTTTCGGTTCTAACGCCATGAATTTTCAAATGTCCCACCCCACTCCGGTCTCATCAGTTAATTCACCAAAATAGTTCCCAGTAGGTAACCTGAGTAATTGATTCCTTTTTTGCATATACATGATAGAGTCAGTGTCACCATATAGTAGAAATTCAATTCCAACAGCGCCCATTAATTCATATAGTTTAAGTCTGGCCCAGGATGATATAAATGCAGCTAAAAAGGGATTAGAGAAGGGATAAGGTCTGTTTACATTTTGAGAGTCTTTATCTGTTACTACAAGTTTACTTTGTCCAATAGGAAGAACGAATTGAACTTGTAACTGTGGCGCTCTAATGATTTCAGATACAACCCTGGTGTGAGGTAAATCTGTTATCTGCCCCCACTTCCCTTTAAAAATAGTTTAGCGATATACCTTAGGCCAGGGTTATAACTAATTTTATCATACTCGAGCGTTATTCCTTCATGTTCAGCATAATCTCGAATGTAAGACTGTTTTTCTTCCTTAGTCTTACATTCAGAGGGAAAGCCACTAGCTTCTTGCTTCATTTTCAGGAAATTATTTACATAGTCCTTGAAAACTCCCTCAGTCATTTTAAACTCCCAAATTTCATAGGTTTTAAGGACTTTATAACCCTATTTTATAGCTATATGAAATTCGTGTGTGCAAAATGTCCAGATGAAGTTCCATTGTTCCTCATCATAAATACATTCCCCTTTCTCCATTGCTTCCATACAAAACCTACATAGTCCAAACACCAGACGTTTGTTTGCATTATATTTAAGGATCAGAATGTCTAAAATCTGTGGAGCTAAAACCTTACAGAATACACCATGAATATCCTCTTTCTTCGGGATATCTTTTCCTCTGTGAATAATAGGCTTCATCGGCATTACCCACGGATAGAGAGAAGTGACATATACGTAACGGATGTACTCATCATCTTTGCATTCAAGCAATGCACGAAAACATTCAGTTCTCCCTCCCTTAAAACTTTCCTTAGGAATAAGAAAACCTTCAATTTCCCCACACTGTGTTTTAATTAAATCTTGAATGTGATGGGAAATCCGTACTTGCTCATTCCATTCACATTCCCACATTTGAACAACTTTTAGACAACATTTTTCTTAATATTGTTTAAATATTTGTTGCCACACACCTGTTTTGCAAGTTCACTCGTTGTTCGTCATCCAAAGGATTATGACGAAGCTGTTGAATACAGGTATGATCATGCCAATAGCATCCATAGTACTCATAAGCTGTACTATTTTTCTCGTCATAACCATCCAGTTTATATCTACCAAATGGTACTTCGCCCTTATTAGCAACGGTTTGAATACTAACATTTGAGTGAAGATACTCCAAATACTTCATCCATTGTAAAGACTTTTTACTAAAATGATTACCTTATTGGAACTCCATTGGAGGAATGACGGGGATGGTATTCTCTGGTAGGTATAAAGACCTGAAACATTGCATTGGATAGAATGCAATAGTACAAGTCTCGAGAAAACGTTGAATATAAGATTCTTGTTTTCTCTTCAATAAGATTCGGAAACTTAATCACAGCTTGTGTGAGATTGAATACATCGTTCTTTCAATACTTGAGCGATTCTTTCTGCATGTTGAACGTCAAATGTTTCACTTTATCATACCACTCTCGAGGAGCCTCCCCTTCTTTATCCAGGTCATAAAAACAATTTTATGCCTTGCTCCTACGTGATTCTCGTTACCTTTTGTATTAAATAAAAAGGGGAAGTCACCCTTCTAAAGTCCCTCTTGTAATCGCATGGTTTTCGGTAATTTTGATAACTTTTCCCCTAAACAGAAAAAGCTGTCCTTAAAAGAAATATTCCCGACCGATAATTGTATAATATTTTATTCTCTTGCAATAATATTATTGGAATAGTGATGTTTTTCAATAAGATCCATTGCTAATAGTAAAGTACCAAACGACAACTATTATGTGCAATTCTCACTACTCTCTCGAACTTTGAACCTTGATTGAGGACGTGGATGATAAATGCTTGCATGTCATAAAACACAACATCTCTATCACCTTCTGCATTAATACATACAGAACATATATACTCCACTTCCTTATCCTTACATTCGTGACAACGGTGAGAAGTACAAATAAAGTTTGCACGTTACTCACTTTCTCCCTTTCCTTTCTTTTCTAGTAGTTCAGTTTCTACATCGAAAACAACGTACAAGAAGTTTTTAATAGGCTTCATCTGTTACTTCTTAACGAAACTGAAGTGCGTCGGTTCAACATGCGTCAGACATATATTACAATAACGTTCCCCACAAACATGTTCAGTTTTTCTACGACGAGAATCGATTTTAACTCCACACTTTGGGCAAAGCTTGATGTAATAACATATGGGCCTACCATTCTCTTCCATACTATGAGTGCGATAGCATGCAAGGTCATTACATATAATAGTACTCTCTTCATCATCATCCTTAATAATAGGTCTCCTCTCACACATTTCACATTGATATTCACACCTGTGATCAATACGATTATGATAGGGGTTAACGCAATCCGCACAATACCCGTTTTTACTCAGAAAGGATTTTATACAGGAAATGACTATGTAGTGCTGGTCTTCATAAAAGAGGAATAGCTTTCTACTTAAAATAGCACTCTGCCCGCGATTCCATATAGTAAAATCCCTTGTCAATGGAGTACGTACATAAACAACAATTTGGTAATTATCGCCAAAATGAGTTTAGAACTTGTCCAACTCCTCAATAACCCCTCCATCTTCCCTTTCATGGCAACACCTGCAGCATCACATAGGTCTTTTCCATCCTTAATCCAAGCCATTGGTGTTTTACGAATATAGTATACTCTATCCTGTGACAGTTTTGCCTGTGGTGGTGCTCTAATTCGAGCCAGACAAAGAGCGCGCGCGAGGCAATCATATTCCCCATCGCCAGGGAAGCTCGGAACGGGAATGATATGTTTTTCCAAGTACTTCTCCATCGGGAGATACTTCTTCTTATCATTCGCTCGACCCTGCCTAATCGGGTCCGTAATATGACATTTGATCGTCATTCTTTCACCAAGGAGAAAAACTTCCTTCGAATTCAAAATATTTTCCAACGTAGAAGGAATATATTCAACTGTCATATACGGACGTTTTCTGCAAGGAATATAAACGGGGCGCCCGAGGGTGTCGTTCGAACTGTCTATGGAGAACCCAATGTAACTATCTTGGTCCACATATGACAATATTTGTTCGAGCGAGAAAGTGAACAGGGCCTCATCATACTGCTCAAGGTTTGAAATTCGACCCGGCTCCCGAACACGTAAAGGGAATCTAGTATATTGTCTATTTCGGCGGAATATCACTTCGAACATATTTTCCCCTATTCCACGCAGCTGGGGATAGGCATTCTCATTCATCCATTGACACCCGTATTCTTTTTCTAATTCTGCAATATCCTTAAAAATATCCCCTCCCCTTCAAAAACTTCAAAAATTTCGTTACACACTTCGTCCCCTTTATGCGACATTTCCAAAAGATTATGTTTTTGAGAATCCCTATCCACTCTCACAGCGTTGATATTTTCCCCGTTCAATCTTTCCCTATCAACCCTGTGAGAGTCTACATAACTGCTACGAGGAATATCAGGAGCAAATGACGTACTTCGCTAATGAGTAAGAGAATTGGTGGGGAGTGGATAGGTAGAAGTAGTGGGAAGAGGTTTATCCGTAGATGTACTTCTGATGGTGGTGGTGGCATGAGTGCCGAGGCAGATGATATGGTAGGGGAACAGATTCCAGTCGTGGTACAATAAACGATAGAATTCGGAAGGGTACATGTTAATGTGTTTGCTACAGGGATGGTAAACGAAACCAAATTCAGCTAAAAGAAACCGAATTAATTTGGTTTCTGTTTCTCGAAAGCGAATGAGAAACCAAACACTATTCCAGAAACAGAAACCAAAAGTTGTGAAAGAAACCGAAACCAAATTACAACTGAAACCGAAACCAAATTCTGGAAAAGAATCCAAAACCAAGTCAGCTAAAAG
>JAGDQP010027247.1:0-14860 GCA_022664845.1 Lepisma saccharinum
AAATATAAATCATACACTATAATCAGCATACAGTAGTTGTCCGCCATATTTCTACGTAATTTAAGGTCGCGTTAAGCAGTTAAGGGAGGAAAATCGCGTCCTTAAGTTAAGGGCGAGTTTGAGGAGCTGTTAACCTTGAGGGAGGTTGGTGAAACACTCTGGCGCTGTGAGGAAGCGTTAAATGGACTTAACGCTTCCTTAACATTTAAGGAAGGTCGGTGAAACCGGCCATTAGTGTTACGAACTATGATGAACGCTTAGACGAGGCGAATGTACCAATCAATGCACCTCTAGCTATTTTAGGTGTTTTTTTTTGTTTCTGCTGTGAATAAATTTTGTGACCCTTAAAAATAAATACGTTTCCTTTCTAAAATTAAAGAATACCTATTGAATGTAGCATTTAAAAATACACTGTCTTTTCTTGGGTTGCGTCAACCTAAAGGGGGGTGGGTCCTGCTTGCATGACCTCTTTTGAAATGAATGGGCGCCACTGAGTATTATCTTCGTGTCAGATTTTGGTATTCTCTCGTATTCCTTCTCCAGTGTTTCGTAAAATCCTTCTTTTTCTCTTTCTTCTGTCTGCGCATGGGCTGTGATTAAGGTCATGTTTTGGAATTTACCTTTTATTCTTATTTTGCTTATCCTCTCGTTTACAGGTTCGAATGCTATTACGTTGTTCCTGATTCTGTTCGACACAATGAATCCTGTTCCATAGTTCCCCGTTTTATCTTCGTTCCGTCCATAGTAACATGTATATGACTTCCTATCTATTCTTCCTTGTCCTTTCCGTCTTGTTTCTTGCAATGTTGCTATATCTATTTTGAGTCCTTGTACTGCTTCTGCAATTTCATTCATCTTTGCGGGTAGTCTCATTGTTCTAATGTTCCTCGTTGCTATCATCCAGTCATGGTCCTTTTCCATTGTTCCTTGTCCGTTATCCTTCGATCCACCTTTCCAAGGCTGTGTTTTTTTTCTTCTGAACTGATGTTATTTTGGCGAGGTAGGGTAGTTTGCCCTACGCTCAACCCCCAACCTGGAGGGCCAGGAGTTTTCTGTCGAGTTCCTCTTCCCTCTACAAACTGCAAGGCAGCAGTGCTGGTTATAGTCCTCCCCGACTTCCTGTACCTATTATATCTGGTAGGCGTTCCCCTATCCGCCATCTGGGCAAGCGCCAGGTGGGAGTCCAGCAACTCCCCCAGGATTTCTATTACTTATATATGTAATATCTTATACACATTGAACATGAAGCACATATAATATGTACAAGTCAATTGTTATTTGAGGTTGCTTTATTTTATAGTTAAGAAAAAAAAACCTGCCTAAATAGGTTTTGCAACACTCAATTAACAATTGACTAAGATCGTCATTTCACACACAAAACACTAACATGACAATTTACGCAACACAAAATTGTAAGTAGCCGTAATTTAGAATTCAAAAATAAGTCCATAAAACAGATTGAAGGAAAAGAAAATGTATTACTTCACTATGACACAAACACTTATTTACATTTTGTTAGCGAATTTCCACCGTCGAAAAAGTTCTACTGAGAATATACACTAGAATTAAAAGTTTTTGTTAGCAAAAGTTTGTTAAAGATTTCTGAACGATAGGTTACATAATTTTTAGTTTAATTTTACATCAGTTCGGGAACAGAAATTTATGTTACTAAAATGTGATCCTCCAGTTTGAAAACTTCAAGTAACATCCATATTGAATCCTGGAGCTGTCCAAGATTAACGACTAGAAAGAACTTACTTTATTCAAGGCATAGTACAAGTCCTGACAAGATGGACCATCGGAGCGGGGAGAAGAAGCAATTTAGCACGTCATATTAAATCCTTCCATTCCACCACAAAACATCTTCTGCTATACTAGGAACATCAGGAAACAAAATTCCTTACTTTTCCTCTGCTACTATCAGAAGGATGAACGAGATGAAATCGGATCTCATATACTCCAATAACCGGTCGGTGATATCAGACATGTGATGATAGGTTTAACATATTATTCTCATATAATTTATTCGAACTGGAGCAGTAGCGTTGATACGAATTTCTCAAGGGAGGGGATATCGAAACAATCACATCCTTGGCAGTTATGCAATCCAACACAACAAATTTCTTTAAAAGAATATACTTGGGGTTTCCTATAATTTTAGAACAGCACAATCATTGTGCGGAGAAGTATTAACTGCATGAATATATTATATCTGCATAGTTTGCTTAGTTCAATTATAATTCTAATACAAATTTAGCCATATTTTAAACATCAGGTTGGATTTTGTCAAGAAGAAGAGTTTCTCGACCAACATTCACTGATGCTTATATGCTCACCTTGATGCCAGTTTTCTTTTGTAAACCTACCAGTTCGTTCAGCCACATTTGAAAGTTCAGATTTTTCAAAGATATACGTATTTATTCGTTTCAGAGTATAACATATAATCTTTGGCTGAACGGTGCAGGTTGTACAAAATCTGAAGCACCTTTAAAAAATTTGGAAATCTGATATGCTTCCATATCACTTTTATTAGTTTCTTTTTCGAAAGTTACAATTATTGTAGAATATTTTGTATACAAAGAAAATTCCAAATTCTGCTTATTGTGGCAGTTTTGTTTTCGTGTTCAGTTTCTTCATTTTAAAGCCTTAGATTCTTAATAAAATAAGATCTCGTAATTAACACAAAAAAATATTTGATAAATTGTTTTCGCTGAATCCCTATATTGTTTCTTAACAACTCTCCGGCCAACACCACGTTGGGGAAAGATTTGCCAGATTGTTACTGAGTCACGTGAATAAAACGCTTTCTAAGAAGATATCACATTTTCATAATTAACAACAAAGTTTTCCCATGAAGATGATATGAAGAGTTTCATCCGCTAATGCAGAAAATCATTCAGCTGCATTTAGTCATGTGAAAAATTCCTTAATTGAAACTCGATCGCAAATTTCAACAGTTGATTTTAATGGTTCAACTTTTCTCCCCTTATAGCTGACCGAGGTAGTCATGTGGTCTGAGGCATTAGGCAAGCGTCTTCAAGGTTGCGGGTTCGAATTCTACCTGGGACATGGATAGTTTAAGCGCTTTGTTTTCAACGAAACTGCGCGGAAGTGTCTTTTGCATTATAAACATATTTATTGTTATTTCGTTACATAAATGTTGTATAACAGGCGTTATGTACTGCCTGTTATGTGGCATTGCTCATATCTTGCTGTTTCCGTATAATATTGTCTATGTAGAGTATTTACGTAACAGCACCAGCTTCAATAATCACTCGATGGAAGAATTGTTCCTTTGAATGTAATTTTGTGCTATGCATGTATGTCCTTAATAAATAAATAGTTCTGATGCAAAGTTCGAGGTCTGGGAGGCCTTACATGCCCCCGCCTAAAAAAAGAATTTCGTATATATCTGAAAGTTTATGCGAAATTCGTTGGTCATTGTGTATCATATATGCATCCACCATACCACTTAGATGTGGCACCATCACCTGTTAGCATACTAATGCTTAACAAAATAAAAGAAAGATAACTGCTGTGGTGTTGTTTCGCTATCACCACTATCACCATAAAAAAGTATGATATAGTACACAGTAAACATTTCACTTAGCGTGTAAATATCTTTTCAATGAGTTACGTATATCAGATGATAGAGTTGTTATAATCTCACTGCGACGAGAAAAGACACTTGTTGTACATTTTGGTAATGCGTTCTTTCCTTTACAGGAAAGAGATAGAACCTAATAACTACTTTTGTACCTCAAGGATATTACTATTAAATACTAGGCTTTTGGTTGAAAACACTGTGGTTTTGTTAACTTTCTATTGGGGCTTCTAGGAAGGAATCTACTCTGGTTTAAAAGAAGCTGAAGTTAAATAACACCAATACGTGAATACAGACTAATATTGATAACTAGAATACAAGACGACGGACGTATTGAGCATGAGAATAATTGACGGATGATACATAAAGAACCCAATGACAGTATCTTGGAACTGCGGCGATGAACCTGGCTTTCTGCTGCGAAGATGAATCCTGGGTAAACACGGGCTGTCTTCGTTCTGCAAGTGGCCTCTGGATCCCAGATCCGAACTTAATGGCGACGGTAGGTCTGATACATCAACGGCCTTGACTTCCAAAACTCCAAAAACATATTGCCTTGGCCCGCAGGGCCACTAAGGCGGACTTCTGGCCAATTTAAGGCCATTTTCGTCCTTTGAAAATAAATAAAATTATTTAGAATGTATATATGTTAAGGATGAAAAGAAAGAGGGAATCGAACCCCGCACCAGGATCAAAAAGGCCCGCACAAACAAAAAACCATTAAATCCACCACATAAGATTGTTCTATTAGTTAAGTTAAGCTTTTTAACTACCAAAGTGCTTTGTGACTTGAGTGTACAAGTTGTTTGAGGCCTATTATAATGATAAAATTACACAGGATATACTTTAATATTTATTAATGGAATTTAAATTAAAATTGAATTAATTTGTTCTAGTATTTGTTACAGTCTTATGTCAAGTTGTTGTTGAGATTTAAGGTGATAACTGAGGATAAGTTAAGGTTAAAGGAATTAGATTATTTATCTTTATATTTGACTGTTTCCAAGAGCCAGTGTTTATATTTTATTCCAGCTTCTAGCTCGTTTCCTCCGTGTATTATATTCTTGAGAGTTGTTCCTTGTTCGTTTTTCGTTGTTTCTCTGTACCCTGTATATATTTGTTAGATGTTTAAGATTTCCTGTAAGGTGATCCAAAATGTCCAGGTTTTATACAAAACCCATCCACTTTCTTCTCGATATCAACCAATCACTGAAGTCCATGTCTCCGCCTCTCAATACAGTCTTGCCTCCTCAGAGCCAATCAAAACCTGGCTGGTCCTTTGGTTTTCGTAATCTTCAACTGCCGCGTAAGGTGACCTCTTGACTTGTGTAAGATGAAACTTCGGATGTGCTTATTCACTGCCTGAGAAACTGGATACACATCCTGTAAGCTGAAACTCAGTATCTGAGGCATTTCCTGTCACTTCTCTCCTTATATACTTGTCCTTGACAGAAAACGGATGTCAATTTTAGTTCTTAACTATTCTGGTTTTTAAAACACACCGAGATGAAATAATAATATGATTGAGGCACTTCTTGGTTTGCTTAGATACGAAATTGGGTTCTTTAGTATAATATAAAGCCTTTTCTCTATTTACATTTACCTTTTAGGATTGGGTGTTATTTACCATTCAACATTCCTCCAATACGACTGAAATATCCAATATTTCATTCCCAAAGCAGATTAAATCCTGAAACAAGACTTTTTAGAAATATAAACACTATAAACATGATATGTACAAGAAATTATATACAAATAACGTTCTTCATTTATAACCTTCTTTCAAACATTCAACATTTCTTCCGGTAAGTCGAAGCGCACTTCCTATATTGGCGTCCAAAAACTTGAAGATATGTTGAATACAATACACTTATCACTAACACAAAACACTGAGACTACGGAACTTTAAAATTGAATATTGTAGTAACTATGAAACACTATTGGTGTAGGGACACTTGACTCTGGGGATGCTGTTTAACTAGTTGGAGATGTGTCGACGAAGGATCTTCAACACTGCACAATGTCACTTTGGTGGACGTCCATTGTTGGAGTGAGGGGAAAAGGCATGGGTCAAATAAGCAATGTTGTGGTTGTCTATTCTTTGTAGACCAATGCACTGGGGATGGAGAAAATTTTCAGCTGTTCCCGTAGATGAATTCGACGAGACTTGGGTGAACTGGGTTCTGATGCTCTTTGTCCGTCTTAAAACTAAGGTAAGAAATCAAGAGTTTGAAGTTCAAAATACGAAGGGGGAATCGAATTTGCCTGATGGAACTGAGTCGAATCAAGACATTCGTCTAAAGATGAAAAGGATGTTTGCTGTATGGCGTCTCTGGTAGGGCGAAGTTTTTGAATAAACTTGCATAAGTTGGGTGGCCTAAGTGACTTCCTCTGACATAAGTGGATATAAGCACTAACTCCTAAGGCTGACAGGAAGAGTAGTGTGATAAAGATTATACATAAAGAAAGGTCGTCTCCATAGTCAACTGTGAAAACCAAAACTTTTGTCAAAAATTAGAGGTCTATGACTAATTCCAACAATGAATTCACAATAACTAGCTATTCTGAACGTGTGACAAATGTCAAAACAATTTACGAGAGCAAATCAGAAACAATAGAAAACTGGGTTCAGGGTGATGGTTTTATTATCTCAAGTAAAACCAGGCGTGCAAAAAATGTATTTTCTTCGGAGCGTGCACTGTAATGTGCTTGAAAAAAGAAAAAAGAATCTGGCAAGAGTGAAGTTATTTTTTTTTTTTTTGTAAAAGAAATGAGAAAAGAAATAATCCTGATTCTCGTACACATACACAATCAATAGCTTAATGGAGATGGGCCCTTCTTAAAAAGAAAACATGAATTATGACGCATAAAAGAAACCTCATTGTCGCAATTTCTCTCTGTTAGGACTGCAGTTCCTTCCAGAAGGAAATGCATTGTTTTATTATACATTGAATACGTAACATTGTCATTGACTGCAATGGAAATAACCACGAGTTGCTGAACATACATTTCTTGCCTGTCTGTATTGGCGTAACGTGGGAAAAAACTTGACACTTTCTGATGGATGGAATGACAAGGTCAATGCTGGTCTGACAGAAACTTTCTAGAAAGAAAACATTTCCTTTCGTACATATAGATCTCAGTGAGAAAATAACAAAACTCATCATCGAAACTTTTTAGGAAAAGCGGGGCCAGTTTAGCACGCGAGCCGAGCTTGACCCGTAATTTACTCAAATGTCACAAGTGTAAGTAGCGGCTACCGAGACTATCAGAAAGAAAACACAAAATATTCTCTTGTGTTTGCGACAGTCTTTTCATTGTAATGGAGGCCGTGGAGCATACTTATGTGTTAGATTCGGAAAAAAGAACCATAATTCTTTGTGCAATTCAGAGATAAACTGAATTCAAGTCATGTCCGGCTATTTTCTTAACGTGATGCTAAGTGTTTAGGTGTAGGGGTTATTGTGGTGACCAGTGGTGGCCTCGCCGGTCGGGCTTGAGGGGGCCACGAAGGGTCGTAGCCGGGATATACTGTGTTCTTTTTACGCTTGCGAACTGAATCGTCGTATCGTATCAGGTATCTTTTATGTTTTATTTTCCGAACAATGGTCGCGGGGATCGAATATACCATAGAAAAAAGTAGAAATACAACTTTTTGGAATACAGTCTAAAAGAAGATTTCTGTCCTGGATGATATTCACGTTCTCGGGAATGTTTCATAAAGTACCTTTTCTGAATTTCGAATGAATGACACAAATTGTCGTATGCCTGGGCACGGGCGATGTCCATAGTTTGTAAGCGCTGTTGGTTTGACATTTGATCTGTATGTGTGCCAACTGTAGGTCCAGAGGTAAACGTGGTACGTACCTATGTGAGAGCGTGAATGAACAGACTGAAGCCATTTGCGTGTTGCATTAAGTTATAACAGAGCAGTGGCGAGGTAAATACTCCAATCCTGTTTGTTATTCATTATACAGGGTGATAACAAACGGATTAGCGATTGATGATATCGTTCCACAACACCGATTGTTTGGTGCGAGAGCACGTCCGAATACTTTACCTCGATCTCCAGTCTTGTGCATAAATCTTTCATGATACCTGTACTGATACTGATCGCAAAACGTGTGGTCAAATCTATCACATTAAGGATGTGTCGAAACGACCTGCTTGCGTGCTCGACAGGATAAAAAAGTCTGCAAATATATAGCTAAAAGGGGGACCTTGAATTGGATGCATTTGTAAATCCGATATTTTCTTTCCCGTATTTGATTTCATTACTTGGCATTCAAAGAACTGTTTGACAATTTTGAACACCTGGGAGTTCATATTCAAAACGAATACTTCCTGAAGCAAAAGGTTATGTGTTTTTGTTGCGTAACCATGAGACCCACAGAAACCGGATCTATGTATGTGATTGATAACTTTGTTTTGAAGACAAAAGAGAATGCAACGTAAAAATTTCGGCAGAATCTGTAATCTATAAATTCTAAACAATCTTTGGTCTGATTTGAGTCTGATTTGATAAAATGACATATTGATTTTGTACTCTTTTGAATTTCGGACCTTGGGCCAATCGAGATGACGGATTTTCAATTACTTCAATGACTTTCGAAAATAAGGATCCTGTCGCTGGAGTTCGGCGATATTCGTGGGTTTTTCATTATGAAAATGCAACCAATAAAAGGAAGCTGTAATGTATCCGCCACAGGGATGTTCCGTTGGTCTGGCGGTAGGGGATGGGGTTCCTACTAAGTGCATCGGAGAATGAATTCTTGCAGAACTCACATGGGTCACATCGCAGTCATAATTGTCAAAATATATTGACAAACGAGCCAATTTACCATTTAAGTTCTTAGTTGTTTTGAGATGAGTGAGAGCCTTGTTGTCACTGTACAGATGGAATGGTTTCCCATACAAAAACGGGTGGAAAGTTTTGATGACATAATAAGCGGCTGACATTTCCAATCGAAATACATCATAACGAGTTTCCGTGTCTGTTAATGCTCGGGAGCAATATGCTACCGGATGGAATTGGTTATCATCCCGTCTGCATAAGACACCCTCCGTTGCCGAGGGTCGAAGCGTCGAGCCAAACGTGTGATGTTTGTTCAATAGAAAAGGGTTACAAAGCGGGCGCGGTTGCCACCAACTTGTTTATGGCGTCAAGGGCTTGTTGGGCCTCTGGTGACCAATGAAAGGATTCCGATTTTCATAACAATTTCGTGAGGGGTCAGGCTATGATTCCAAAACACGGGATATTTTTCGAAGAAAATTTCCTATTCTGAAAAATTGTTTCATGTGTCTTTTTGTTCTTGGCTGGGGAAATTTAAGAATAGCTGAAATTAATTTATTTCTACAGTTCGGCCGAAAACTACCGAGCCGTTAATTATTTCCAATTGTGGATACAGAAATTCGGATTTTGAAGGCTTAAGGCGGATAATGGCTGCTCTTAAGCGTTCAAGAGGTTCTCGAATTACTGCTAGGCTTTGCTCATATGTTGTCGTATGGACCAAAATATCGTCCATATATGTATTGTAGACACTAAAGTTGCTGGGATACCATCAGTAACTAACTGCATCATAGCCGTGAGAACAGAGGGGCTAGACTTCAAACCCATTCTGAGGCGAGATATTGGTAACATTCGAGGGATCCTACCGGAAAGGATGTTTTATCCCGAGATTCATCTGCGAGTCTGATTTGATAAAAACTTGAAGAAATGTCAAATTTCGTCAAAAATTTATTACCAGAGATATTTGAAATTACTTCATCTAAATTTGAATATCCGTACGCTACTGTATGGATCTTTGAATTAAGGATCCAGAGATCTGGAAGTTACTATTTTGTGTTCCATTAAATGTGTTATCCCAAAACAATCTTCACTCCAGGAAAATAGGTCACTGTATTCGAACACTAAATCCAAAATTTCCTGTTCCTGTAGGGTTGTCAATTCAAGGTTAAGTTTCACCTGTTTAGGATCAAAATACTGCGTATACGTTTTTATGCGCTGCTGAATTTCCTCTTTTTGTTTAGTGGTTAACTTTGACACCAATCAGGGCGGCGAAAAGAGACTGTGGGGGACTGCGGAGGGTCGTCCACCTGAGTGATTGACATTACGGCTGTCACCACTTCACATGATAGTTTTTATCAAATTTTGGAACATTTGAGCAAACGAATTCTCCGATTACTATTATTCTGAAGGACCACATGAGTTTGAGTGAGTGTGAACACTCGAGTAGGCGCCTCAATATTTTTCGGATTTAAAATTTCTGAATTTGGTTCGATAAGAAGAAATTTCGAGTTTTGACATATATTGACTAACGAGATTGGCAGGTATGTACGAGATCTTGGGTTTAACTTTACGTATTGTGTTGTCACAAAAGTGCGGGGCATTTTAATTTGTGAAAATCCTGCATCAGACATTTGATATGTAAGATGCGCGGATCAAAGCCGGGACGCCTGAAATTTATTGCTTGATGTTATTAACTTTAACGACTTATCAGTAGGTGATAACTGAAAAAATGCTTGTCAAAAAATTCGGCAACAAGAAGAGTTCACGGACTGTCAGACGACTGAACAATTTTGAAAGTGTGTCTAAACTTATAATTTGCAATTTCAAGATCTACTGTTGGTACTTCACAGAATACTAGATTGGGGTCCGCAATTTAGTACGGGAGAGCAGTTTCTTTGGCCTATCTGAGAACGTATAAAGTATAAGCGATCATGTTTGATAAGTTGAACCTTTATCGTATGTAAGCCAACAAGTGGGGTACCTTGCAAGTACTACCAAATTCAGTTTAAATTTGCTATATTTGTCCTCGTGGTGGGGCGTACGCCACGACAATCGCGAGAAAAATGATTCACTCTGAGCATTTTCTATAGACAATAGGGAAACTAGGTGAACTAATAGGGGGCTTGCGATTGCCACCTTGATGCACCGGGTGGTGAAAATATTCCGTTCCTCCTCTGTTTTGGACCTAACTTTGTATTGTACTGACGATAGCCCTGATCAACGTTCTGGCGATAGCCCTGAAAATTGTTCCTGCCTGCATGGTTATTATATGCTGGGGCCCTATAGTTGTTAGGCCTGCTCCGGTCGGTTTGAGAACTCTGTTTTAGTTGCAGTAACCAAAATTTGCATTTGTGCACAGATTTCATCTATTTTAGATTGATTTTAGGAGGTTTAAGTTGGCACGCGGAGTCTTTTGATGCTGTGATATCGCTTCCTGCAGATTCTGAATCTCAGTTTGGAGATGGGTGATAGCAGGACTCGTGGAATTAGGTCTAGTTAGTCGTAAGGACGGGACCTCAGTATTTGGTAACAAACCTAACTGGGTTATTTCCTGGGTTTCCTCCAACCTACGCCGTTCAAGGGATACGGATGCTTGGGTGCTATTATAGTTTTATGTCGCCAAAAATGGAAAATTTACAGGAGAAATGGAGTTCGTGGGTAAGTAAAGGAAGATGTCTTATGTAAAATTGGCGCGGCGCTGCTTGTCCAAAGTGCCTAATTACTGTAAATAACGAATGTTTCTTACCCGCTTAAAAGTGCAAGGTTCGGCCATTGTAAGCAAAAGACGATATGAAAACCGACCGCAACGCCATGAATACGACTCTCTTGCGGTTGCAAATCAGTGGGAAACAGTGGTAACCTCTTCTAGTCGCGTGTGCAATAAAAAACGCACCTGACCTTACCTAACCTCCGAATGTCCTTGGCCACTACTTTTATTAAATTTCCTAATGCGTGTAAATAACTAAGGTTTCTTACCCGCTTCAAAGTGCAGTGTTCGGCCATTCAAACAATGGTAACCTCCTGGAGTCGCGTGTGCAATAAAAGAGAACACCGCACCTGACCTTACCTAACCTCCGAACGCCCTTGATCACTACTTTTATGAAGGTAAGTGCAGATGTTTTATGTGTCTATAAGTATATTTAAAGCGTTTTTAGTGTAAAGGAGGGAAAATCGTGAAAAACAAACGAAAATATGCACATATGGCCCGAAGTGAATATAGCTTAAAAAGTACCGGAATTGAATGTTCTAACCGCGTTGCGCCCAGAAATTTAGCTTTAGAAAGTTAAATAGAGAAGAATAGTGAAAATCCGAACGAAAAATGTCAAGTGGTTTTCTGGCGACGTTAAACCATAAATGCGCGCGCAATTGTGATCGAGTGCTTGTTATGCAAGGATAAGTTCTTGTGTACTTTTAATTGACTTATCTGCTACACTCTCTAAAATGTGAGATCGGAAACCCTGTATAATATGCAGAACCTGTTAGGTTCATTTCTCTACGCGTGAGATATATTAGGTTTGAATATGTTAGGTTGGGTTACATTCAGTTTAATTCTGGGGCCGAGAATATCAATAATTCACGAACCCAAACAAGTTAAACACATAGAAGAAATAAAAGACACATACGGAATATATCATAAAGGTTACTATTCTAAAATCTAACCTTTACAAAATTTACCATAGAATGTTTCATTAGGTAAGTGCTTTCTTCACTGGTTACACATTCGTACTTGATGAATCAACAATAATAGTTCATTTGGCATGCAGCTAGTTTATTTCCAACACCGGTATTAAGTTTCGTTTCATTAGATTAGCTTCCATGCAAATGAATTTCACTGAATTTAACACCAATACTCAATATCATATCATGCACATTCTATAGTATATCCATTAGTATCACTCCATGCATAAGGTAACATAATAATAAAAAATATTCCTCCTGATATCCAAAACATAACAAAATATCACATGCAAATCTTACTGAGTTCCATACTCACGTATTCTAGTAGACCATAGTGATACAGCCCTGGGTCGGTCTAATGGTAATTCTCAGATGAAGCCGAACACCATGATAACGGCCTCGCTTGGGGGGTTGAAATGATTAATGCGAGAGGTTAAATTATAACTAAATACATCACTCTTCACGGGAAAAGTTCATAACGCGAATGGTACCTTAACACAAGGCGGTTGCCGCCTTTTCTAAAGGACATGGGAGTTTATGTGAAATTCTGATAGACACTTAATATACATTTATTTCTGGATATGTCTGAAGGAGTTACATTCTTAAAACTAAACATTAACAAGATTCTATATGAATTTGGGATGGCGTATGAATAATGATTTCAATTGTAGTTAAAACACAAATTTAAGCTAAAGCAAGATAAAACAAAGAAAATACTAAATCTAAATTACGTTACAAAAGTTAAGTTAAGCAAAGCAAAGCAAGTCAAGGCTCCAAGTACCATCTTTAACCAAAACTAATATAATACCATTTTATACAATTTTCTAGAGCTAGCAACGTACCTGTGATTTCCTAAGTTGAATTTAGGTTGTGAAGATGCACTTAGTAAATAACTGTCACTGTTCGATAAGTTTGGTTTAAACGTGTTTAAACCTTTAAGTTCTTTTCTAAGTCCAGATCGAAGATTAACAATAAATTTCAGTTACAGATGTCTTCTCTCTTGGCGTCAAAACTATAAGTTCTTCTGACAGTCTCTGTTGTCGCAAGTTTGACGAATGGGTCGTAGGTGGTGAGTGAGTGTTAGAGACTGGTCTCGATCGTTGATTTACACTTAGTTTTTATATGGCTGTTTACGAAAAAGAAAGAATTAAGATTTTGTGTTCTCGTGTGACATTTTCACTTTAGTCAAGACTGTATTAGCTCATCTTCTGAGAGGAAGTAAATTGAAGGTTAAGTCTGAAACATTTTCTAATATTGACGTTATTGGGTGTCCATGATGTCTGGAATCGCGTGGGATTTTATATTGGGTTTCAATGTTCTTGTGAGTCAAGTTTAGATCTGATGTCATCCGAGTTGTTCATAATTTAGAAATATAATTTGAGAACGGAAATGGTGTTATTGTCACGTCTGGCACGTTCCTATGTTACATAAGTATTCTTATGACCTTGATGCAAAATCAATTGTCATGATTCATACTCGTAATAAAACTTAAATCTAATACAATTGAAATCTTATAAACTTGTATAAATGATATCTACACAGTTGGTCAAAACTCTTAAAAAAATGAAATTTAAAATATTAAAACCTGAGCATATAACACTACACAAGCTCCGAATGTGAAACTTCAGCAGCTGCTAAAAGTAGTTGTGGAAGTTTCAAAAATATGCTATAAAAGTAACAAAGAATACATGAGAATTATACACAAAAAATGTACAAAACAAATCATACATAAGAATGAGAAAAAATACATTGGAGATACACAAGGATATACTCAATAACATAAGGATTTCTATTGGAAGGAATCTAGAATAAAATCAAAATGTGGGTAAAATATTGTCCTTTAAATATATTGTCCTTTAAATATTGACAGTAGTAAAGTGAATGAAAATTAGAAAATGTTTTTTTTTTGTTGAAATTGTTCATTGTTGGTGAAAATAATTGTCGAATGAAATCAAAATATAATTAATAATTGAAATAATATCTTCAACCATAAGTTCTTAGTGTTGTGTTTGGAGAGAACGGAATTAGTAAAACCGTTGAAGTTCTTGAAAGTTCTCTTCAAACTGTCGCTGAACGTATGACAAAACAAGGGTGTGACGTCACTGGAAGTGGACGAAGAAATAAATGTACACTCGTATAGTTTGTTCATAGTTAAAGAGCGTTTATGGACTAAGACTTTGGATGATGTACACTACACTCGAAGTGTTCGGTGAATTTGTCGATTATGGGGGAATCGTTTATCACTATTTTACTTTACACTGGGAAATTTATTGTCGCACTGGGATGTACACTGGGGGAAATTGGGGGGGGGTTCCATTAGATGAAGTCGTTGTAGATTATGTGGGTGGTTTTACTTGTGGGGAAGAATCGCTGATTGACGTCATCTCTGGAGAAGTTGCTAGAAGAATGAATCTATGGTGTCTAGATGGAAGTGACGAAATTCTGTCCGCTTTTCCAGCTGGAGGTGGATGTGATGAAATCTAGGAGAAGGAATCTCGTAGAGAAGAATCAGGTTGCAGTGGATGAATCATTGGGAACTGTTATGTTCGTAGACTTGTAGAACTTCTTGCTTTTTACAGTGTGCAATTGTTCAAAATTTCCGTGTTGGTAGTGCATAGCGATCGATTGAACTCATAGGGGTGGTAAAATGAATAAATGAAAGTAAACAAACGAATTAAAATTAAAGATTAAATGAAATAATTAAATGGGAATAAAGTAATCATTAAATGGAATAAATGTGAACTAAGAAACTAATAAAATGTAAATAAAATAAACAAAGGACAAGGTAA
>JAGDQP010027248.1:3254-25167 GCA_022664845.1 Lepisma saccharinum
GTTAAATTTTACTTCTTCAAAACTTGTTAAAACAGAAAAAGAACTACTTGCCTTTGGATACTCCAATTTCCATGACAAACAGCTGGACACGAATTTACTGTAGAAACACACACACACATACATACATAAAAATGGGGGTAATTCAACCAATAACTAGAAGTGAAGGTAAAATACTCCCTTACTTGACATGATGAACTTCAGTATATTATGTACCGCTCCGGAAAATACAGATGAAGCGCCAAGAAATAGTTTATTCGAAAATCCTACGGAATTATTTGGTCCTCTGACTTATATTGTATTATCGTAATAGCTTAACAACTTTATTTAAGATATTCAAAACTGCTTTATTTTCTACACCGTAAAAACTGTGCCTTTGAATTGTAGGTACGAAATTTGAATTTTACACCCACAATAGTTTGAGAGGCAGTGGTGAACCCAGAATAGGATTTAGAGGAGCGGTTCTTTCCCTCCCAGTTCTTGGGAGGGAACAGATTAATCGAAACAAAAACGATGGTAAAATATGTGCCCTGTGTATGTGCCTGTCACTGATTCTAAAAAAAATGAAAAATACTACCTATTTTTCAGAGGCAGTGATGGGCAAACCGATTCATATTTTACATTCTTTTTTGTTTCGATTAATCTGTTCTCTTCGAAGAACTGGGAGGCAAAGCACCGTCCCTCTAAACCCAACCCTGGGTTAGCCACTGCCTCTCAAAAATTGTGGGTTTAAAAATTGGAATTTTAAACCCACAATTCAAAGGTACAGCTTTTAGGGTGTAGCAAGATTATCTATAGAAAATATTATTACGTGCTGCAAGTTCGGTTGTCAGAAGTCTGCTATATCATCTCACTAAAAATGTTTTGTTTTTCCAGTATCATCCTACTTCCATATTACACAGATGTTAGATTTTTTTAAAAATGGCCAAGTGAGCTTCTATTTCAGTAAGGTATAATCCGTGAACAGTTCTAATATTATCTTAAGATACTTCTAATCAATTCCCCAACACTTTAAAGTTAAATTATAGTGTTTCTCTTTGCAAAATTGAGGAGGTAACAAGCAAAACATCACATATACAGTTTTTGATTTAAAAAAAAACAAAAATTTTTTTTAAGACCTTAATGAAGAGTTGTACTAACTCATGCAAAGTAATTTTATCAAGGAAGTACATATTACGATGGAGTAAGTAAATGTTTCAAAAATCGCTTGGTACTATTCCTTGTAGTTCTTTATTCAGGTCTTAAAACATACAAAAGTTTTTTTTTTATCAGAAGAATGGACATGTGAGGTCTTGCTTGTTATATCCTCAATTATGATAATACATTTGTGTAATAGTGTAGTTTCAATTGTTTCCCCTTGCGCTTCATGATTTCTTTATCACCTTAAGTATTAAGGTGTTCTAAATCATAAAGTTAGATTTGATTCACACTTAACATATAACAAAAACAAATGAATACCACAGAGATCATCTTTTGTCCATTTTTGACCAAATTAAAAACATTGACCTTAAAATTTGACCTTTTAAAAAGGTCACCGGTAAACATCAAGAAAATGGACCAATGGCATTCTTTTCCTCTGGTTTTCAGATGTTTAATTAAATTTCTAAATTACCGAACGGAGATTGAAGAGTATGCCTTTCCAAAGATTAATGATTTTCAGAAATATTACATCACTAGTGTTTACTACACTTTTAAACCTCCGCTTAAATATTTCGCATATAAATTGTAAATTATTTAAGTAAGAAATTGGTATTCTACTCAAACTCTTGAGAAAAAAAACAAAAGTTCATAAAAACTTTTAAATAAATCTTTTTAATATATAATTAACCATACAATATCTGTGTACAATAAACCGATTAACAGTAAGTTAATCTGCCAATCATCTCGAATTCTTCACAAATAATAACTGCAAACTCAAAATAATTTACTATAAATTTACTGTTTTTATTGTATTATCGCAAAAGTAAAACACTAGCTAAAGATAGAATTTTGTTACATTTAACAGCGTGTTTTTAATTAGTTTACCTGTAGTAAATAGTAGATATTAAAGTTTAATATTTCTCTGTGTATGAGAAACATATATTGTGAGCAGATTTATCTTGGCGTTGATAGTAATAGTCAGTCCAAGTGTCTGCTTTTACAACCTCTTAAGTACATGCTTTGTTCAACATTTAGCAGTTGAATAAGCCGAATAAAATCGCAAGAATAAAACATTAAATAATGTTTGATAATAAATAAATTTACTTTTCAAAAAAATCATTTTATTTACTCTCGTATGTTTTTTTCCAAACATAATTCTCCAGTAACAAATTGTCAATATAAACAAGATTTTCAAATTTCATTTCCTTACAAAGATTAAAATATGCTAAACATATTTGATTTTATGATTCTCAAAAGCACCAGTATCATAAAATAGATTGCAAAGATCTTCGCCCTGAAGAAGCCCTTGGATGGTTACACAAAATATAGTTTTACAAGCTGGTTACCTTGCTTATTCATGATGTTGAAAGTAAAGAAGTACATTACTACAAAAATATTCCTTCGTTAAATAAGGAAAGAACTACCTCATTCCATTGTTGTAAAGAAAGAATTATCAACAAAATTAAAAATAAATTAAAATTTGGAAGAGCAGAAGAAAAGCTGCTGATTTTACTTATATAAAAAAACAACTGACTGTCGGACGTTATAACTTTCTTCAGCTCCTTAGAAGATTCAGAGAAATTATATTACCGTGTCTGTGTGAGGTATAACTGTTTGTTGTTTTTGTTAAGTATAATTTTACATTCCAGCTAACTCAGCAAATGTCTGATCCATTTCGTCAGAAAGGGCTTTGTATCTGTCTTTGTTGCTGGCCAGCTCATCTGTGGAAAAGGAAGATGGACGTTATCAGAAAGAAACATATTAATTTTTAGTTGTAAATAAGCTGTTTGACGTTTGCTTTTTTTATGATGGGTTAAGACAAAAAAAATACTTTTCTAGTGTATCTTGTCAAAAAATAAAAAAGCGTTAACGGCCAATTACATTATTCTAGTTTTCAAAAGCCAAACATAACGAAAGAAAAATACTAATTGATAACGTAAAATATAGCAGCAATTTTAATTTGGTAGTAAAAATTGTTATTCGTTTATTTCCAATCATTATTGTTATTCTGTTAATCTGCGCCAAAATATATACCGGTTACGCAGATTTAATATAAAAATATTTTTGAAAAAATCGAAGAATTAATATTTTTTATTATTAACATTTTGAGTGTGACAGTTTGTTTCACATTTTTCGGAAGAAAAGAATATAAGAGTTTTAAATAAAAATGAAAATATTGACAGATAGAGAAATAGATAGCAGTGAAAGAAGAAGTTCTTGCAGACCGTAGTAGAAGTTTAGTAGCCAGTAAGTTCTGAGAAAGTTTGGTCCAAATCATCACAGATTGCCTTGTATTTCTCCTTCTCATGGAACAGATCGTCTGGAAGGAATAGGAAGTATTTTTGTTAGCACACAACCACCTGCGACTAAAATTAATTAACTACTATTTTGCGTTTTACGAAAATTAATTCAAAATTATTCAGTTAATGACAAATAGCATTTTTTACGTTTTAAAATATGTTTTGTTATAATTATTAATAATAGCATGAAGCTTAAATATGAAGCATGATCAGCAAAATTCTTTAAAGTCAGTTAAAGTCTTAATATACCACACATTAAAGATAAAGTTAAGAACTAAAGCAAAGTCAGAAATTCAAACACACTATGAGTATTATCATAATCATTCTCATTGTTTTTCTTTCGTCTAAACGCTATTTTACATCCTACAACACATACGACAGTACAAAACAAACATAGAGGAGAAATATACAAGGCAGTATCGCTGGAATAGAATGTAGTAAAGCATACGACTTTAATTTGAACATTGCATAAATAAAATAGTTTTAATTCAAGGTCGTTGAGAATGTTGTGCTCATGGTAATTGAAGCATAATGTAATAAACATTTCAATATTGAAAAATATATCTACACCATATACAAGCTGGAAGCGTTGTGGTATTAATTTTAGTATGGTTCAGATGAAAGTATCAAATCCTTATTTTTGTAAGGTATGGAGAACAGAAAGTCCTCTTAACAATTTTAGCCACTCACTACATGAGAAAGACATCACTTATGCATACGTATAGCATTGGAGATTTTCCAGCTTTTGTTTTAAACGTGCGTAGTAATTTCATTTCCATCCTTTTTGTGTGTTAGTATGATAAAAACACGAGTGACATAAACTGGGATTCCGAACTGATACGTCTCCAGAACTAGTCGTTGATTCAGAGAAAGGTTTTTGTGTTGTACAATATGAAAGTGGCAAGTGTGATTCAGGCGTCAAATAGAAGCGTGTTACAGTTTGATAAAGAAATTAAACGGAAATAATAAGCTGCTTACAGGTGAGAAGCAAAGAGGTAATTTATGATTGGTATATATGCTTATTGCTTATTATGCTTACACGTAAAAAACAGTTTCTTAAAATTGAGAAAAAAGTATATTTGAATCGAGAAACAATTTTTTTAGACATGAGTTACCAGTATTTTCATTTTAGATTAAATGGGAGTGCTGGTATCTCATTTCTACGAAAATTGTTTCTCGATTCAAATATCCTTTTTTCTCAATTTTAAGAAACTGTTTTTTACACTGTCCAGAAAAAGGGTGGACAGCATTGTGTGTTTTAGAGTATATGAAATTAGAATGACATTATTGAGCGCCTCCATTAAGTTCCAGTTAGAGTTCCAGTTCCAGTTCCTAGTTTCGTTGCCATTTGCAACCACATGCAGCTCGAAATGTCTACTTCATGAACGGCTCAACTTTCAGTGACAGAGAACATTTCACATAATTATATGAGAAAGTCGACTGGTACAATTCCCAGTTACGAGCACCCAGAAACCTCACTAATGAAATGAGTTTTTCGATTATTGCCTTTGCATGTGATATACTGATAAAAACATGACAAAAGCTACTATTCTGTCTGAGTATATCTATTGACTAACATCGAACCTGTCTGAGTCTCAGATTATCATCAACATGATATCCGTACGAAAAGGACATCCGTCTTACTTCCTATGCATGTAATTAGGAAAAGTGCTCTGGTAAGAGAGCTACCAGAATGTATGGGAGAATTTTAAGGTGGAAAATAAAGCTTTTATTACACCAGTGAAACAGTGTAGCACAATTTTGTTACGATGGGACGCGTTAAATTATATTCTGGTGAGTATGTTGTAAAGGATTGAAATAAACTAACTTAATTGTTACGAAAAACTTTAATATTAAAGAAGAAAAAGGTAAATTATCGTAATGGAGGTAAGTGGCAATGGAACTGTAATTGCTTGTGAAATCCGCAAAAGTGTAGAGTAGTGAAAGAATAGAATCATCAAAGGTTATGTAGAACAGTTTTGTTTATATCTACTAGTTCTTCAGGGAAAACGAGAATATAAAGTATAAGAAAAATTTGAGTAAATATAAATTTTACATAGCTTTTGTTTGGAGAAAGGCACTTACTAAATTCACGTATTAAGATTACGTATACTTAAGGGTGTCTTAAAATATCGTGGATAATTCCCTAAATCGTAATATATTTCCTAAACGTTGCAATTTCCCAATCACATTTTTTCCTTTCTACTGATGAATAACCGAATTCTTTTCGAAGTATTTTTAAATTTAAATAATTCGAACATTTATTTTTATCCTTATTGGACATAAACAAGATTTTATAATAGTACCAAGTTAACGTATATTATCATAATCAACATGGTATTAATATCATGAAAAAATCAACAAGGCTAGTGTAGTATATATTATGAATGTGTGGTTTGATTTTGCAAAAAGGGGTTAGCAGGTGTTAATATTGTATTGTTAAGATTTTCTTGGTCAACTTTTCAACAGATAAGTTAACTTCAATGTCACGCTAGTGATGGGCAATTATAAGAATTGTCCAAAACATAGATCCAAGAGAGAATATGTGTGTGTGGAATTGACGCTTTACCTTCAAGCCTGTCTACGTCCTTCTGGAGTTTCTTAACAGTCTTCTCGGCGTACTCAGCTCGGGCCTCAGCCTAAATAATACAATAAGTAAGTTTATCAGTGAATAATAATCCTAATTGAAAATATAAATCTTGAATTCTACCCTGAACAAATCATAATGTAACGTAGTATTATAATACAAGTGACATTTGAAAAATTCTCTTGCATCTATAAAAGAATTCACATTCTTTTTGAACTCAGATAAAGCTTGGAGATGAATTTATATAAAGGATGTCATTTTTCGTTAATCATGTAACGGGTTACATAATTTGAAATACTGCCAGTTTTGAAGTTTATCAGTCTTTAAAGGTAATATTATCTTTGATACATCATGATATGTTGTATTGTTGAAGAAAGACGAAGATAGTGATAAATTTTAATATCCTCTCCAGAAGCCAAGGGTTACGACTGACATTTTCGAATAAAATAAAGTTCGAGGTAATCTTTTATAATAACCCGAAATATATATGACACACAATTATCATATTTTGAACATAAACACATTAACACCCAAACTTTCTTTGTACAAAATATGACAGTTCTATGCCCCCCGAATTTTGTGTTCTATATAAAGGTATACCTAAAAAATATTCGCAATGTCACTTGTATCCTTTGGCTTCAAGACTTCACACATAATTTAAACACTGAGAATAAAATATGCACCAGGTATAAAATGAGGAGAATAAAATAAATAATATGAAGTATCAAGAAAAAAAAATTAATGATATTTATTTTATGAGGTGTTGGAACACACATAGCATCTGAATCATAGTGTGTCACAGCATCGTCACAAATGACGTAATCTTGACAAATAGTGACGTAATACATGTCAGCTTAGCAAGTCACAATACCGAAAGAGTAGGCTAAAGCTGGGAAATTATGTGATATGGATAATTTCGTGATACATTGAATTTTGCAGTCACGGCATTATCAAGTGATGTCGAATTACAACTATCATGCAGAATGTATTCAATACTTGTGGAGACATCTGGCGTCGAAAATTTTAATTCGATAATTCTTGGTATTGTAAAATACAATTATCAGAAATTAGTAAATGAAATCACCACCACCATAATCACAGTCGTAAAGAATTACGAAAGTGATGTCAGTACAGGTAGTGAGCAATTTGTTTTTTGTGTTAGACGTGATGTATAGAGTTTGCAACACGTCTAATTATTTTCAAAAATCTAACCTGGCTTTATCAAACTTATTTTTGTGGTGTGTAAAATATTGAAAATGTAAAAAGAATGAATTATTTGTAAGTACAAAGAAACGTGTAGAGTTCTTCGAAGAAAAGAAGATAAAAGAGGTAAGGGGTGACAGGAATCGAACCTCGGCCTCCAGGTGGGCGGCCAAACGGCGAGCTGCGAACAACTTTTTGGCAACGTCCTTTATCCTCATACTGTACTGGAGTACGGTGCTTGAGTACGTAGTTGAGAAAGTGGCTAAGAAATTGCACTACGTACTTCAATGATACTTATCTACGGTAACTGCTTTCTTTGAATATCCCTCAAATCTATAACTTTTATTGTAGTTTAGTAAGCCAACACGACCTAAGTCATTCTTTGTCGAGTTATCACGTAATTCATGTCGATATCTGCAAGTAAATATTTTGATCTTACAGTTTAAAAAATAAAATAGGAGTTCAGAAACCAAGGGATACAAGTGACATTAACGAATAAAAAAGTTTGATGTAATCTTTTATATATGTAACTCGAAATGTATGTAACACAGAAGTGGCATATTTTGCACAAGAAACCCTTAGGCTTCAATGTGTCCATGTTCAAAATTTGACAATTATATGTCGTATATTTCGGGTTATACATGAAAGATTACTTCGAACATTTAATTCGTCAATATCACTTGTCAGTTGGCTTCTGTATTTCTAATATGGAATTGGAAGTGGCAAAGACCATGGAATAGACAGATACAAATGAATACACCAAGACAGAAAGAAAATAGTGCTGATAGTGTTAAGAACAACACACAGAAATAAAATTAAAGCGAAACAATATAAAGCCTACTATTAAAAAAAAACGCCAGCAGTTTTCAGTATAAGACTATTGATTATTTTGGTATTAATTATTAAGTTGTTCTAAGAAAAACAAGTAAACCTACGAACACAACGTACTAAGCACTCATTGTATAAAGAAGAAATGAATGATTGTTATATTTTCAAAACTTGTTTTCTTCATAAAGTTTCGATTGATTAAGATAATTATTTACTGTTTTATGAATCAGACTGCACATATTGATTTGAAGCATTTGATATCCATCTATGTATATAAACACTGCCAACATTAAAGATGTTGACTGACATAATATGAAGTTGATTTATATTTATACAAGATCAAATAATACGTTACCTGTTTTAGCTTGACTGTGAGAGCCTTCAGTTCTCTCTTGTAGTCTTCCACTCGATTATTGGCCTGTAAGAAGAGTAGATTTTGGTATAGTAAATATTTTATTATGGTGGACATTTTATGGTGGTAAGCACAATAAAATTTTTGAGCTTCTTTTCATATATTTGAATTTATGAAATAAACTTAATGTTACATGGTAAAGAACAGTTTTTTAAATTGAGAAGGAAGTTACTATCTGTGCACGGAGAAACGTTCTTCTTGGAAATGAGATACCAGTTTTTTTTTTACTTACTTACTTTCAAATGAGAACATACCGGTTTGGAAATAAGATCAGTAATCTGATTTCCAAAGCGGCATGCTCTCATTTTTAATTAAATGAGAAAGATGGTATCTCATTTCTAAGAAAATTGTTTCTCCAATGCACAGCTTAAATCCCCTGAAGGTCATAACTCCATCCCTCTGGGAAGAAAATAAAAGAACTTAAACTCTGCCTTTTCAAATAGTGCAACGAAGGTGTTCCAACGACATGTGCGTGTCCAATCGAGAGTCACAGGTCTCCTCACACACAGTGAAATCAATGGAAAAGGGCCGGCAGGGTGGCCGTGCGGTCTGCGGCGGTAGCCCAACGGCTCGAAGATTCCGGGTTTGAGCCCCGGCAGGGACACGGGTGTGGATTTTAATAGCCAAGGGGAGAATCGTGACGGGCCGAAGTTCAAAGTTACTAGACTGGCCCATATAAAAATAAAAAGGTTACCAAAGGATATCAATGGAAAAGGGGAGAAGAATAAAGGTGCCTAAAAGAAACCTGTCGCTTAGGATGAATATTTAAAACGTTTACAAAAGAGAGAGTAGATTGATCACTCCCTAACTTAGCACAAAATAACACAATCTCAATTTAACAAAATGAACTATAAAAACCATGACTAAGAATATTTCCAAAAATGTCAGTACTCCAAACAAAACATAAAGAGCAGCAATTACTAGGATTAAATTAAAACCTCTCTGTATAAAATATATGATGACATCAGCTATTCTGTCCTTAATTTTGTGACCTAAACTCTTAGTTTGAAAATGCGTACCAGAAACCAAATAAAAGGAGGGAGTTGTCCTAAAATGTTAACTACAGACAGATGGGAACAAAATTCTCACTCTACGATATTTCTGAGGGGAAAAATGGGTGGATGTGTAGTCAAACGAACAAACGACATAACATGGGGCCCAAAAACATCACATATCTGCCCAATTATAGGAATTTGTGGCGCCTACACACAGGGGAAAGGAAGCGCTCATTGAATTTAAGAGAACTAGACTTTGATTCCCAATGACCGACTATAGTAAGTGACACTGTTGCTTCTTTCAGTGGTAAAGAGGTGCAGATGCACTTATATGTATTGTGCTCCAAGCATTATTCCAACGTGACCAAGACGGTAAGTGAAAGATCCCCTCAACGCGCCACTAAATTGGAAATTTACTTTTACCTCTTTTCCCCAAACAGACTAGTTAGTAGGTATGAATCATTAAATGGGAGTTACCGTGAGTGTAAAAGTTTGGCCACCATTGCAGATTCATTATTTGGTTCATATACATTAAGAATGTGTGTGTGTGGGGGGGGCAAGTGACATTCAAGTTGTCCGGGAGTTATGACGTCATCAATATGGCCGCCGAAGAATTTCCTGTAGAATTTTTAAACACATAAAACTTCCCACAGAATATAAATAAAACAGTCGTTTTTGTTCCTGAGTAAAGTAAAATAACTTCAATTTATACAAAATTAGTTGTAGCATCTGTATATGGTACCAAGTTTGAAATATATTAAACAAAACTTGAAAATAATGGTATTCTGACAATCGTTTTTAACAGTAAATTTAAATAGCTTAATCATGATAAGGTAAAATGAATTGTATGGGCGGTAACAGCACTTTGGCTTACGCCCTTCCCGACCGTAATCATGGAGAATTGTGGAAATATTGTAGTAACAAAAAAATGTAGATTGTATTATGATCTATAAAACGGTACCCAATATATTTTCTGTATCATTTAATATAAGGGAGTTATGTGATTTTATGTAAGACATGGTGTGGTGGTTTCGTAGCTGTCGTACTTGTATCATTAAGTGAGAGTTATCGTAAGTGTTAAAGTTTCTCCACCACTGCAGTTTTAGTGTTTAGGTCATGCAAGTTAACAATATAGGGTGGAGATAATAATATTGTCGAAAAGTATGTTCCTTATCTTTTATGGATAAATTTCAGCGTTAGTGGGCAAATTCCATCACAATGCAGCTGCTTTCGGTTTTGCAAGAGACTGAGGGATCAAGAATTGTTTAAAAGTAATTGTGTCGTACTTCTTCAGAAAATCTATTTATCAATTTTGTTTATCTATCTGAAAACCTTAGTAAGTAACTCTTGCATTTTATAATTACGCATAGTTATCGAGTTATCCTATACGTAATGTCGTATTTGCGATGACCGCTGTAATGGCACCATATGTCGAGCGCATTGTGAAGTAGACGGCATGTGCTATAGATGAGTCATATAGCACACTTGATTGTGCAGGAGTGTGTAGAAGGAGAACAGTCTACTCCACATTTTGGAAGTGTGGCTTGTGTTTGATCATAGCAGTGTCAGAGGACCACACACGGCATACCATGCTGTATGAATTTCACCAGAAACACCCAGCCAGCGCAGAGGCACGAAACATCAATGCCATATATGGTAAGGGTGCCGTGGATGTGCGATAGTGCCAGATCTGGTTCCAGAGGTTTCGGCCTGAGGATACCAGTCTCACCGATAAGCCACGAGAAGGAGACTTGTGAAGCTGGAGAGCGATGTCCTGCGAGCATCGGTGGAGGTAAATCCAATGCAATCTGTTGAAGAACTGACCTGCGAACTCCATGATAGCATCATAATTTGAAGGGCGGCTCAAATAACAGCCTTTGTTTCATTAGCCTGAACCTCATTCTGGAGGCAAACAAGGACATCAGATTTCTTGGAAAGCTACATCTTGTCAACATTATTTTCGATGGTGGAGAATATTGTTTAAATTCATGAGTAAAGAATTGCTCATGTTGAAAGCCATGCATCATTTTAATCCAGACCAGATACCCGTAATAACTTGGGATCAGCCAATTTATGGGATAACGAAGAGACTGCAGAGGAACTATGATTCTCTGAAAGATATTGTGATCATCCTTGGAGGCTTTCATACAGAAAAAACATAAATCAAGGGTGATTCGTGAAATATTGCTTGCAGGGATCAGGATGGATTGAAACTCTTGTGGAAGCTGGTTTAAACTCTCAAGGAATCGCATATGGTATTCTGAAAGCCATACATGTCACAAAGGCTAGATATGCACACGAGTTAACGTATGCAGCAGCATTGCAGGTACTCCTCAATGAAGCTTAGGAAGAAATATCATCGGAGACTCAATTTAGTCCTTGGGTTAAGAACAACAGTATCTTGTTATGGAATTTGAGGTTGATCTTCGTATGTGTCCACAGAGAGGGAAACTTTGAACTTTATAACAGCCTTGCAACATTTCAGAGATCTCTTTTTTTCTTGTGACCACTCCATTATGCCAGATGGGTTCCTGTCCATGTTAATGACATGAAAACGATTACCAAATCGGTTACGGATGAATTCAAGATTGGAAGATTCACTGTCAATAGATCTAAGAAACATTTCTCTTCCATGCAATCGATCAAGGGAATGAACAGCTAAACACGATACTAAGGGGATCAGGCTTAACCCAAGATCCAATTGCTCTTCTGAACTGGCCAACGTTTGCCCCTGATGTAAACAAACTAACTGAAGACTTTAAAATTTTCAATTAAATGAGAATGCTGCTATTTCATTTCTAAGAAAATTGCTTATTAGTGCACAGTTAAAAACTTTTTTCTCAATTTTAAGAAAATGTTTTTCTTTTGCCTTGTCTTATTACCAGGCGAACTATAAATCCAAACCGAAATATTTAATTTTTTATTGGTTTTTAGTTTATTTTTTTATTCTACTTCTTTTAAAATAAATATAATATTAAACGCTTAAAGTAAGTTACTATTTTAGTACTAGTTCAAACTATTTTTTCAGTATATTTTAATAATTTGAATTCCACTGTATTATTATTATAAACTACCATTAAATGCTTACCTTCTGCTCAGATACTTCCAGGGACTTCAAGTTGTAACCGACAACTTTCAACTCTTCTTCAAGCTCCATGATCTTTCTATATAAATAAAAGAAACAACGTAACATTAATATTTGATTAAGATTAAGATTGATTACAGCTGCATTACCTTTGACGCTTCCAACAGCACAGAATGTAATCCATATTTTCAACATTTTTAAGGAAAGGGACCTACATCCTTGAAACATAAACAAATGATATCTTATTTAGGTTATGTCGAAAGAAATTGCAATCCAAATAGGTATAAGCGATTTAACATACAGCTCTTAGTACTGGCACAAATTTCTACGTGTGACTAAAATAGTTAAATTATTATTTGAGAGATGGTTGAGGTGTCGTTAGAAATGTATTGGTTAGACTAGTTCACAGTCTCTGGAACTGTCTTGATTGGTGCACTGGGTTAGTGCTCTTAACCCATTTTTTTAAAAAATACAGTTTTAAGATAAAGATAAAATGAATTTTATGGGCGGTAAAAATACAGTTTTAAATAGGTTCCATTCCGTGATACCTATCTGCAGTAAACTTGCCATAGACTTTATTCGACATTAGAAAAATAATGTGACTATCTTCGTTCTCAAGCACTCCAGTCGTTAGTGTTGCCAACTTTTCTTTTTAATTCAAATTTTCAATTTGCTTCTAAACCGTTAGACGTATACACACTAAACTTAACATAAACATTATTCAACACAATCGAAACGCTAGTTGTCAATGTTGCTAACCTATTTTATAAAGAATAAATGTTTTTCTGTCAGATGTTATCAAGGAACCGCTTGTAACCTTCCGCGATTGTTAGTATAAGTGCAACACTAACTTATTTGGTCTTGAAAGGAACAATTACACATTTTTTTCATTTGTATTTGCTATATGTTAAAAATATCAAGATAATATTTAGTACTGAAGCTAATTTCCAAATCAAATGTAAAGGTCCTTGAGCATTCACTAAACTAGCACCAATCATTTAGCGCCAACATTGCCAATCCGAAGGAGAGCAAGCGAGCTAGAATGGGAGACAGGAGGTGAGATTCAATCATGCAATGATATTTGAATTCTTCTCTAATTCGCTGTGAGTAGATCATCTTTCTATTTTTTTATCCTATAGACATGACTTCTGAAGATAAATTTCGAACAGTTGTGCGCTTGATTAGTCAGGATTACCTTCTATCTCTTTAAAACTTTAAGAAATTTTGTTTGAAAATTAATCGTAATATAAGTACTAAAAATTAGACTGCCTGAGCCAAAGCTTCCAATAGGTCTTATATAAAATTCTAATTCAAACTAAGAATGAGCTTCTCGCCTTAAATAATATGTGACTTAAGCAACTAATATATTTATAAGTAAGGAGACTATTAGAAAGAGAAGTAGATATTAGAAACGTAAGGGCAGGGAAGTATTACAAGATCAGGGCTATTTTAATGGTTGGGAGTGAAATTAGTAAAATTAAAATGGCGAGGCATGTAAGTACTTACGAGTCACCGGATTTTACTCGGTCCTCAGCTACTTCAAGATCATCTTCAACTTGGGTCATCTTCTTGCCCACCTTGAGATCACACAATACAAGTTAGAATCAAAGAAAAACACATTCGTATAGATTTGACAGAAAAATTCTTAATTATTAAAGTTCTAATGTTTCACCTAGTACTTATGAATAACTACTCCACTTATACATGTTCAATACTTTGCGCAGTTGAAACAAGAATTTACACAGTGGGACGTATTCAGCGGGTCTCAGTCAACGGATGACATAGTTGCCAGAAACACAAACTTACAAACTGTTTTCTTCCATTTTCCACTAACTGTGTAAAACATTGCGTATACTTATGCTTTTCCTTTAAAAAAAAATGCGATCCTTGTTTTATGGGTTTAGAATTTGCAAAATTTATAGGCGATACACTGAGACCTCGTTTAACCGGAAGTACAGCAAATCCGGAGCGATTTTCGAAAAACAAAATGTAAAGCATATTTTCTTCAGTATAAAAATATCTGTATATCGTACACATGTGAGCGCACCTAACTAATTCTCCGTAGTGTAAATGTGTAGTATTGAGCCGTATTTTTCCTCAATTTACTAAATTAATTTTGTCTTTTGTAAAACGAATCCGGCTCGGTCACATCAATTTCGGTTAAACGAGGTTTTAGTGTCATTTATAATTATTAATTTCGAGCAAAATTATTCACCCCGACGATATCTCAACTTCTACATAAAGTGTAATATATCTTTCATATTAATTGTGTCTAGGAACAGTTTATTACTAAAATTTGTACTTGAGAAATTTTGCTCTTCACTAAATCGTTCGGCCAGTCATTCTTAACAATCTTTTATTCTTCAAAAATTTTAACCATGTCGACAATCTACAAAAGTAATTGGGTAGTTTATAATAAGCGTTTCGCTGTTTTTGCATGCAATATTCTCCTACAATCTATCACACTCAACCACAGACATTAGAAAGACGTTATATTTAAGATATGATTTTTTGAAGTAAAACTACTCTCTCCGTACTAGGCATGCGGTGGGATAACTTGAGAAAATGTAACCGGTCACGAAAATTTTGAACTGCAGTGATGATTGAATTTCTGGGAAGCAACTTGGGATAGGAAGTACACAACTTAAGAAACAGTTTCTTAAGACTGAGAAAAAAGTTCTTATCTGTGTATGACGGTTCCTTCATCCCTGCTTCGAGCACCAGTAACAGTTATAGAACTCTCTCGAACGGTACTAGACTCGAAACTACTACAAAAGTTGATGACAGGAGAGCCACCACAAGAAATACGGGAAAAGGGTCAACTGCTCCTCGTTGCGTGAGTTGACCTAGGTGTCGAGCCTGAACTATGGAAATTCCCCGTTGACAGTAAAGGGCGCGGACCCAGTACTTTGTGACAATCCCCTTGAAGATTCAATACGTCCAACTCTCCACTACAGCCAAAGAGACTTTTGCAAGAGGGAAGGTGAGTTTCCTCTCGAGCCTCTCCGGGAAACAAGAGATCCGCACCAACGGGACAGTCTCTCGCCAAGAGGCAGTCACTTTCTCGAATCACCGAAGAGGTCCAAAAAGACCTCTCACAGACACCAAGATATGATTGCTCTCTCGTATCTACCAACAGAAGGTTATTCTCTTGCTATTTCCAAGAGACGGGGTCGACATCCCAAGGGGCTGACTCTCACATTTACCAAAAGACTATCAAAGCCTCTCGCACTGGGAGAAGGTGGATCAATTAAAAAAAACAACTATTCAACTGTTGGCGCACTATTTAATTGTGCTTTGTGTTGATCTACATAACAGAACCTGCTTCGCCAGATTGACTTGTGCAATAACCTAAAGCAAATGATATCATTTGACACTTAATTATTCATAATTAATTATTAAAGTGTCTCCAGCATCTATCAAGTCCTTATATCACTTTACTTACTGTTAAAAGAATGTTAATAATAGTTAAAGCAACAAAGAACACAATTTACGAAAGTTCACTATGTCGCGGGCTATCTTCTGGGCACGCCGGTGAGAACTGTTGCTAAACCGCACTGAGACGCGCCCGGTGGCCATGACATGTGCATCCAGAAACGTTCTTTGAAATGAGAATACTATCTCATTTCTAAGAACATCGGTGCACAGATAAGAACTTTTTTTCTTCTCAATTTTAAGAAACTGTATTTTTACTCTGCAGTTCGTCGGGAACAAGTTCGTTAGAAAGACTAGTTCAAACAAATTATCTCGTTTAGTTAATTTGGTTTGAAAACAAGAATAGTCCCCAGCAGCAGCACAGCGCCCTTGATTTGTTGTGTTTAATAATAAATATGCTAGTATGATCTAGAGTCTAACAAACGTCATTATCACCTTTCTTAAAGTCCATTAGTTTTTACCTAAAATAACACTAGTTAAATGAATTTTTCATCACCCTTTGCAAACTCTGTTGCACATCCCAAAACCCAAGTTGAGAATCGTTAGGTTAGGTTAACGAATCTTATATCAGTTACCTATTTAAATTTAGGCGTCTATTGATTCAATTAAATTTGGATCAAACTCGAAAGTATTTTCGGGGGGAGTAATTATTGATATAGATTCCGGAAGAGCAACGAAAATTCATTTGATATCGGTACCATAAAGTATTGATTACTCGGATTCGAATAAAAATTGTTTCAAAGCTTTGTTCCTGTACTATTTAAAAATATGATTTACATATTGTTTTTCCTAAGGTTTACTCACAGTAAAAAAAAAGTTTCTTAAAATCGAGAAAAAAGTTCTTAACTGTGCACCGAGAAACAATTTTCTTAGAAATGAGATATTACCATTCTCGTTTAATTGAAAATGAGAACATGTAAGTTTGAAGATGAGATTACTGATCTTATTTACAAATTAGCATGCCCCATTTTAAATTAAATGAGAATGCTTATTGTTTCGAAGAAAATTGTTTCTCGGTGCACAGTTAGGAACTCCTTTTTCTCAATTTTAAGAAACCGTTTTTTGCTGTGCGTACTAAGTTCATATATCATTTGTACGATGTAATTTAGTTTTACAAACTCAAGAACTGTTGAAATCCTTACTTCCTCAGATTTGTTATCAGAGTCCTCAGCCAATGTCTGAACTTCCTTCAGCTGCTTGCCCAATTGGTCCATTCTTTCATTGTCCTGTTGTGATCTGTTCTCCAATACTTTGCACATTCTGAAAATAAAAATTTATTTCATGTCACTATTACTGAGTTATATTAGAAATGCCCTTAAATCTATCATTACGATATCGACATTCTCATCATTTTACATAAAACGTTAGATTAGAAGATTTTATCATTATAATACATATATATATTTTTTAAATCTTAACCCTAGAGACAAACTGTGGGGGGTTGCCCGCGACCCTGCCATTTTAAGATTACTGTTTTCGCCTTCGCCAAAAGGCGTTAGGATGTTGGTATTTTGTCTATATTCAGTGTTTTAATGGTAGTTCAAGTGGAAACATTAGTATAGCGCTTTTTCTTAGTGAACTGTAAACGTTTTGTGCTGTCACATAAAACCCCACTGTGTGGTTCGCGCAACAATATTTAGTGCATTACATAGGCAATGAAATATTATTTTATTGTGCTATTCATGTATAAAATAAGTAATGTTACGTTTGTAGTAATATTTCATGAATCGTTATAGTGTCTAATTATATAAATATATTACTCGGATTATAGGAATGTTGCACATATCCGTATTGTCAGATAAACTTACAAGCAACTACATTATTTTTTTTTTTAAAAAAAAAGGTAAAACTGCAAAATGATAATGCCGTTCTATGAATCAGTGAAAAGATAAATAAATCAAAAGTGAAGTACTAAAAGTTCCAATATATTTAAATTGGGTCATCCGCAAACCCACAGTGTAATTTTTGTAATAAAGGTGAGATGGTTGGGTTCTAGAGTTAGTTATTTTCTATGTCCGTTGGACTCCTTTATCTTCGAATCTCGGTTGGTTCAATGAAAGGGTGATCAAAATTACCTGGGTTTTATCTCTAGTACAGCCTACTTTGTACTTGTTTGGTAGGTTACCAAACCATTAATTGATGCACACTAACTACTACGTAAAACTGAACAAGAAAAAAACTCTTATAGCGATCGAAGGTGAAATTGCAAGTGATTGGAAGATGACTACTTTAAAGTGAGCAAACTATACTTTAAAAGACAAAATAAGTACACTATTTTTTACTGTGTAACATATAAAATGCTGATATAACTTGAATAATAACCAAATAAACTATTGCTGAAGATTTTTATTAGCTCTTTACATTTAAGAGAAAATCCATGGATTGTAGATTACATTACTAGTCAGCCCAGCGGTCATGTTTCCTTGCACAAACTAACATAACACTAAAGTTACCCCAGTTTCAAATTAGAACAACTACATGCTTCATTATTTTATTATCATTATTCTCATGATCCAGAGCAACTTAAATTCGAAAAGCTCTTTGGGTCAATCGCAAGCACAGAGATTCTTAAATCCTATAAGAGAATCAAAACGTTTTTGAGCCAGATGGCAAACAAACAATTAAGCACAGAACTCAATAAATCTAATAAAAGAATCAAAAAGCTTTTGAGCCAGATAATAATCAAGCAATTAAGTACAGGGCTCTACCACCTGATTTGAAAATATGCCTGCGAGAGTGCAGCCTGTCATCAAGGCCAATATAATATTAACAGGCAGTGTTTGCGATGAAGGGCGGTTCAAATTTCTAGTTGGAAATTTCACAAGACGGGGAGATGTAGATTTAATTGACTGTACTGTGTATATAGTAAACAATTAACCAAAATGCTTTAAACCTCCAAGGAAACTTTTACTTTCCTACTACACAGATACATAGTTAAACATTTCAATGCTGGTTTCATTTCTTCTGGATGTATAACAAATCCACAAACGAGCAACAAACTTGATGTTACAATAAATCGGAGTGTACAAAAAATTTAGTTTTAAAACAAACTCCACTTGGAGGGACGCTATTCCTGAAATCAGCAGTCCAAATGGCGAAACACTCTCTGTGGTGTATCCAGCAAGTAATTTAATTCCCATTTAGTTGATGGTACCATCAATCTAAACCGAAAGTTAATCTCCTCGTTTTAGCCGAGTTCCCCGTTTTGTCAAACTTTCTCTACTTTATTTTCAGGTGGGTGTCCGGATACTTTTGCTCACATAGTGTGTGTATCTGCTAATGTGTTATTCAGTTGTGGGTAGTGTTAAATTGATATACATAAACGAGAAGAAAATAGAGTTCGATATAGTTTGTGTTAGCAACAGTAAGTAGCTGCTAGCTGCTAGGAAAGAAAAAACATTGATGGTTTTTTTTATCGTGCTATGAGAATTAATTAGGGAAATCTTACCGAGAGGCTTCATCACCAGCGTGGGAGGCCTCAGCAAGCTTGGTTAGGGCAATTCCCAACTTTTCTTCTGATTTTTCCATGTTGTCCTCAGTCAACTGTAACTTTCTGGTCAGGGCTGCCACCTCACTTTCTGTCTATACAGATAGAAAATATTTTATCGCTTAAGATATACAAATGACAGATATATTTTCATAGACACACACACACACACACACACATATAGATAGATAGCTAGATTGTTGCAAAACGATACCGACATATCTACCTCAAAAAATTCCTACTGTAAAAAGTGTAGATCATTTGAGGGCGCACAAATGTTTCGTTTTGGCGGCTTGATATTTCCAATACCATAAACAGTAAAACTGAGGCGACATGGTACCGTCAAAGACTTCAAACATGCTCCTTCCGGAATCGTTACCTCAGAGAATTTCTGGGAATTCCCTACTTTCTTTGTGAACTCCCTTGCATACCCACTGCACAATTTTGTAATACTCATGTTTGGATAGAGCAGGTTTGAAGTTTTTGACAGTATTATACCGCCTGTTCTACTGTGAGTGGTATTGTAAATACTTAGATCTAAGTCTCATCTTCCTACGTTTTCGACAACCTACGAGTATAGCGCCGAAAGGAGTCATTTGTGGATCCTCGATGATCTATACATTATTTATTTTAATGTTTGGAATTTTGTGAGGTACGTTTGTCGGTGTTGTTTTGGATATGGACCTTAGGTTTTCGTCTGTTGTAGAAAAGGAAAATGTTTTGGCATTTAATGAAGCAGAGATAGTTAATGATAAAATCGAGAGTTCAAAGAATGAATTCACAGAGAATCAAGTAAAGATTCTGAGGACTTTGTCTGAGATAGTTCCGATAGACTCTTTAGAACCTCTAAAGGGACAGGAGGAAGCTTTCACTAATTCAGAGGTTAATATACACACAGAGACCTATGGTAATGAACATCATGTGAATGTGGAGCTTGATATCAATTCCACGAATGAGGCCAACTTGGCTGATTGTAAGGAAGAGATTGACAATACTTCCCTAAAGGGAAGAAAGATAAAGAAAAAAGGTTCAAAGATACAGACTCCTAATCAAGATTTAAACACAGCTTGGGAATTGGACGAAGTGATGAATACATTTCAAGGTTCAGGTGACTTAAGTAGAGTACCTGATGAAGATATCTTATCAGGCAGAGTAGAAGGCCTACATCCTTTACTCCGACCAAGGAATTTGTTACATAATTTGATCTAAAAAACCATAGAGGGGGGAGAGTTTCTGTACCAAAGAGTTTCAAAGAGTTTCAAGATTTTGCTAAGTTTGGTTATAGTTGACTCTTATAAAAAGAAAAGAAACGAATACTCCAGAATGTTGTGATGTTGACATTCTTTACTTCTTTGAATATCAGTGTAGTTATATGTTTGTGACATGAAGTTTACGTCCCTTGCTTTAGGTGATTCAGTGGTTATTAGGTGTAAACACAATAAGTAGGATTGATGAATGGTGATCATATACTGGAAGTAAAAATATAAAAGTATTTGGGCATGCGTAGTAGATGTTTTATTATGTTATGTGTTTGCATGCTTAGCTTGGTGTTGTAGTGGAAGCACTTACATGTTTATGTCTCTAGACTTGTATTAGAAAGCCTCTCATACTAGATGACGCTGTGAAAAGAATCTACTGCTCTTTGATGTAAGGGATATTCTGATATTTTGATATCACTAGTACGACTGTTGGTTATGATGGGACACCAGTTGTGGTTCTCCTAAATGTTTCTTAGTCACATACTACAACATTCCTTGTTTGATATTCTTGTAACCTAACTTAATATGTTGGTAAAGAATACCTATTAAAAGGATATATACAATTTAGATTAGTAGTTTTCCTTAAATGCTAATTTTTATCTAAAGGAAACTAACATAACAAGGTATATTCTAAGTAGTTCATTAAAAGATATTCATATTTACACGATTACCCTAATCTTAAGTCGTGAGTTGAAGTACAGCATGCACCAAGAAACATTTTTCTTTTAGAAATGATATATAAGCATTCCCATCTAATTTAAAATGAGAGCATACCCGTTTGGAAACAATTTCAGTAATCTCATTTCCAAAATCAGCAGTATCTCATTTTAAATTAGATGAGAACGCTGATATCTCAATTCTAAGAAAATGTTTCTCGAAGCACAGATAAGAATTTTTATCTTAATTTTAAGAAACAATTTCCTACAGTGCAGGAGAATCATATTATATCGTAATTATGTTATCGTATCTTTACGGGATATTTATAGCTATCCCTAGAATATGCTTGTGTTGAGTGAGGAGGTTCTCAGAGGCCATGAGTTGAAATAATAAAATTAAAATTTGATATCTTCTAAATATTTATTATGCATGTATGTACTAGTGTTACGATAAGTATTCTTAACTTAAACATGAGGTCTGACGTTGTAATGCAGTAGAACAATGCCATTATATATCTTCCTTGACCGC
>JAGDQP010027249.1:0-25165 GCA_022664845.1 Lepisma saccharinum
TTTCTTTTTGGTTTCATCAGGTGAATGCCAGGGTGGAAACTAGAGTAAGTCCTTGGCCGTGCTCCATACTTGGGACGGGCTAAGGTCATAACTTTCTGCCCAGCCTATTAAATTCAATTTAAAATGACATGTTTTTTTAACTTCATTTTAGTCACTGTAAAAAGTAACTAGCATTGAATGTTTCGTATCTGTCTGTGCACATCCGTTTATTACTATTTCGATCCTTTTGTGTACCAGTCAGAGCTAAAACCGAGTCACTTTTGGTAACCCGAACACTGGTGACCCGATCTTTACCTGTAGTGGTCTGACTGACCCAGTGACTCGAAATTGACCCAAATGACCAGACAGACTGTGTTCTTTCTGGGGCGGCTTCGAATTTTTCGTACTCTGGTGTAAAACCCTTAGTCTCGGTCACTTCCGGAAAAGAACACTCTTCAAACGCAGGAATGTATAATAAAGAAAGAGTAAAAACCCTATCCCCTTTCTTCCGGGTTACCTGGTCGAAATTGGGTCAGTGGGTCAAAATCAGGTCACCGGGTCCAAATATAGACCCGGTGATCCAGTCCAAAACTTGACCCGTTTCAGCTCTGGTATCAGTGCGTCAATACACACCATCTAGCGAAGAGGGATGTCAACAGCATAACTGACTCCAGCGCCTGAAACTGTGACCACTTTATTGTCTGGTGTCTATATGTTCATTGGTTTTTTGTATTTGATCTATTGGTTCATTGTATTTTAATTTTCTTCTGTGACAGTGAACAGGCAACTGTAGAGTGTTCACATCTGAGGGATGACACCCCTCAGCAATCACTCTTACAGGGATACAGATGGGTAAGGTAGCGGTCAGGGCTTAGTTGAGACATTATTCCGGCATTCGCCTTGTGAAGATGAGGAAAATTCTGGGAAAACCTTAATCAGCATGGTCGACAGTGAACCCGCGGGGCTTTCCAATGCCGATGCGAATTATTAGCTCGGTAATGAATATTATTCGCGATGACCTTGTAAAATATGCAAAGCTCGCGTGTATTTGGAGTTTATTTAGTAAGTAGGGAAACGTTGGATAAAACGGGTAAGTTCCACCGTTCTACTACATAGGGATATTGTTAAATATTCTATTGCTGTTTTCGTTTATCTTGGAAATTGCATTTTTCAAACAAGAAAGAAGAAAACCTGTTCTCTCCGTTTTGTTCAACTGGTATAATGAAATGGGGTAGTCAATAATGAAATTCCATTACACATTGAAAAACATTAACACAAACCTATAACTTCTGCTTTTCGAGTACAGAAACTATGAAAACAATGATAATAATACAGGAAGATAAGATTTCGATAAGGCCAAGTAGTTTTGAACATTTCCAACACAATATCAGTTTTTAACATTACATAAAAACAATTTTAAAATGTTCCAGAGAATACTTAAAATCTCGATACAAATAGGGGAGTCTCATTTTGTTCAACACCTTGCTTCCTCTCCATTTTGTCCAACTGTCTAAGTTTTAAGATTTCAAGATGGCTCTGTTCAACAAGTTTCACAAGGTCAAATGAACTATCACTATATGACAGTTAATTAGCTGTAAAATAAGGTGAGATAGTTATATTTTGAAGTCCAGCAACAAAACTTGATGTAAAAATAAATCGAAGAGTATAAAAATCCTTTTATTTCAAACAAAATCCACTCGCAGGCACGCTATCAACGAAATCAGCACCTGTGTCTGTGATGAATCCAGAAAGTAGTTCAACCCTCACCCGCTTGATGTCACCATCAGTCCGACCTGGGGATACAATATCACCGTTCTGTCCGATGACGCCGTTTTGTCAAACTTTTCCCTATATCAGGACAACATTGATGTGAATTTATTTATTCAAATTGAGTTGGGTTTGCCTTCAAGCTACATTAGTTTATGCGTTGTTGTTATTAACTTGTGTGTGTGTTTTTTTTTTTTTTTTTAATTTCTCCTCAATATTTCAGTACTAAAAGATGTTTCTTTTTAAAGAATATTTCGTGTTCAACAGGCGTCTTGGAAAATATGATGTTCCTTCAAATGCTTCATTTAATATTCATACCTAAAGCTTGGTATCCGGTCCGGAGTAGGGCGCTGGAGGATCGATGGTCTCGGTCGTAATGAGATACATAAGGTATTTTTGAACGCCGCTTCGGGCTTTTAGATTATTTTCGAAGACTCGTGCAATTATAAAATATTCAGATTGGTTTTGCCGGAAGGATCTGGAAATATGGATGTGTAGAAGTGGAGGAGGAAGATGGATATATTGTTTTTCTTGGAATATTGCCTATCAGAATTCTTTTTAAAGGATGAGACAAAACATGAGAGGAACGTCATGAAGTTATAACTGTGGGTGGCGGAATCCCATCCCCCTGTACTCTTCTTTTGCCACTTTAATAGACTTTTAGTAGAGAGAGATGTTACGATTGAGAGGAGTACAGAATCGATTTTAAAGATATCCATAATGTTATACATTTCAGAGGCATTAGAATGTTTATTTTTCAGAGTTTGTAAGCCCAGCCCTCGTGGTCCAGATGGTCAGGTTGCCGCTGACTTTGAATCGTGAATGTGTAGGTTCGAGGATTCGAACCCCCGTGGCCAATCATCTTGGTCGAGATTTTCCTTCAATTTCGCCAGGCGAATGTTGAGATGGTACCTACAGTAAGGCCTTGTCCAATACCTTCCCCATCCTTTACTTTACTCTAACCCGCCCTGAGCCAAAGAACTTTAAGTATATTCAAATTCAGAGTTTGTATCGCCTTCCGGAAAACACTAAACGAATATTATTATTTTCCTCTAGTAACTTTTCAACATCATTTGATTAATATAACAACCATAGCGTATTATGCACCCACATAGCATGTTAGCTTGTAACAAGGTTCATCACTTGTTTTCATCCTGTTAAACTTGATAACCAAGCTTGAAACAACCAGATATACGAGAAAGCTTGTTAAACTTGAAATCTAATTGAATTCTATTTCGTCTTATAAATGAAGGGTTTGGGTTCGAACAGGATTTTTTGATAAGACTTCGTATATGTATTTATACCCCGAAGGCTACGTTTGTCCGCTAAAGCCCATTAAAGTTTGGAGTAAGGTGGAAACAGCCGCTGCAACGGCTCCCGTAGTTTCGGTTCGAACACGTATTTGTTACTCAAAATGTATACATGGACATACCTGACAGTGCTAATTAAGTCTGCAAACCCACAATACCGTGTAACAAATAGTTTGACAGATATAGGCCAGTATTTGTCTTCACAAATGTAAGCGAGGTTTTTCTACAAAGTATCGTACGAATACAAAATACGAAGTCTTATAAAAAAAAATCATGTTCAAGCCGAAACTACGGGAGTCATTTCAGCGACTGTTTCCGCCTTGCTCCAAACTTTAACAGCCTGTAGCGGACAAACGAAGCCTTACCCGGTCGTACTGATGTACAGGCTGTACTACTTTACTGGAGTACTGTGAAACTGGCAGGTCCTTTCTAGTTGGTTAACATTCTCCTCCATTTGAAGAATTCACGCTAGCGAATGAATGAAGGGACAAAAGTTAGTTTCTCAATAAACACTTTAGTACGCTATACAATCGCATCGGCCCTAAATTTAAGGCGCTATTACACTATCGAGCTTACTCGATGAGCAAGCTCATTAGTGTAATATGAAAATGTTCGTCAAGCTTGCTCAAGGTCAAGCTTGTAGAGCAAGCTGGACAATATTTGGAGAGACTAAGGTCAACTTCCTTGACAGAAAGCTCGTTGAGCAAGTTTGATAGCGTAATAGCACCTTTATACTGTAAACTTATTATTGAGCTTGTAATAAACACTCTTTTTTAAAAATATAATCGCTTGGTTTTTCTGTTGGTCTGTTTAGGTATGGAAGGAATGTAAGTGGAAATCGGTCTTAGCTCTCTTCTCCATTTATGCATCATGAAAAGGAATAATAAATGAATCTTTTATAAGAATCAATATTGTCAGAGACTGCAACGCTTTGAGGAAAATACTGAATAGAGACATTTGATGATGATAAGTGTTCTGCCCGAAGGCAGGTCATGACCCGAAACTCGCTAAGCAAGATGAACCAATGGTGGTTTTCTGCTGCCTCCCATTGGATGATGATGATGTCCTAAGAAAGGGGCCTACAGTTTAACGTGGGTTCCGAATAACTTGTGTCCACAGCGGGAATCGAACCTTGTGCCCCTTGATTACAAAGCAGCGAGAATTAACACTGTCCCAATGACGACATAGAAACGTTTAAATTCCACAAATATGTATCGAACTTTATTATTAAAGAAATATCTTTAGCGCCAGATTCAGGAAAACTCATTTTCATACCCAGTCTGCTTTGTCTGATGGCGAACGTTGCGACGAGCCGCGAATTAGCAATGTTGGAAACCTGCATGTTTAAATCCTACCTTCTCTGCGCATTCACTCTGATGGTGTTCTCCAGTGTCGCCACCAGTTCAGTAAAGCAATAATGTACCCGCGTTCTATCCCCGTACGCACTAAGATTCTTACATCTTATCTAGGTTACGAAAACAACACATGCATGAATTCCAAATTGTATGAAAGCAGTGTACAACAATTGTACAAAAAAGAGTGTACAAAGAGTGAACGGAAATGTATTCAAGAAATTACCAAAAATTTGAGTGTGCAAAAGAGTTTTAAATGTTAAAGATTAATAAAAAAACTTTTTAAAGACATAATTTTCTTAAACAATTGGTACTACAAAGTAAAAAATAATTTTGTTTATGCATGACTAAAAAGAGAAGCGTGGGACGCTCTCTCATATACAGTCATTTTATAAATTCTTCAGTTAGCGCGCCCCATGTATAAACAAAATTATGTTTTACTTTTTAGTACGAATTGTTTAAGTAAAGTATGTCTTTAATTTTTTTGAAAAATTATTTTGTTTACCCAAATCCTAAAGTATTCTGCAATCAGTCAAACATCATGGCGTTGCAGGCTAGTATTTATGTGTACAATTAAAAAAAATATTAAAATATGCTTTTAACATATATAAATATATGAAAGTAACAATATATTGTTTCTCGACTTACGTCGCTATGCATATTTTCATCATTGTATGACGTCGGGAAATGAGCTAAATTAACGTTGCAAGATTTGAAGACACCAGAAACCACTGTGAACTAAAGAAAATAATGTAAAAACATGTCCTTTCTTTTACAATGTATGATCATTTACATTTGTACCGGTATTTATAGGGAGGCATCGAATAATTTTAGACTCCCACATTATTAACTTTAACAAATCATGTACTTATCAGCCGGAATAAACTGTCCTCCATGTCTGGAACGGCTCCTGCAATTTGTATTATCTATACGAGTTTGACTCATCTCCACGAGATTATTCCAGTGACATCTCAATCACTTTCCTAGGCTTAATATTTTCAAAGTTGAACTCTCCTCCCGAACTGCCGCTGCGATCTTGATGAATGCTATGGGCTTGAACTCGTCTTACCGAGTCCTATCCGACGACACCTCAACCACCTTCCTAGCTATAGTTGTTCCTGAGTTGAAAGTTGTCGATGGACAGACGAACTGCGCCATTGTATAAGTCTTCATAGCAATTGCTGGTGAAGCCTAAATTCTTGTTATGTTACTAAATGAACACGTTGGGATTTAAGAAAGCACTGAAAATACACTGCTCGCCATTAAAAATGCAACACCAAGAAGGAGACATCGAATTAATGAAAAATATGCAGAATATGTAGAGCATGGAAAGATAAACGCCTGATTCGCACGACAGCTCCGTGACGCATCAGAGGCGCCGGGTATGCTATCTAGGAACAGCCGTCGGAGGCAGTCCAGAGATCCACAGTGCAGTGGTACACGACTGTTGGTGTGACGTGAGTGTGTATGTGGTCGAAAGATGCCTCGTCGTCGAAAGCGACAGCCCTGCTAGCAGATTTCCACTTTTAATACCGGAAGAATTGTGGCATATCACGAGTGCGGTTTATCCTTCCGTGCCATTGGTGCCCGTATTGGATGGACTGCGTCCACAGTGCAGCGCATATGAACTCCATGGCTTCATGAAGACACTACACAAAATATGCCGGATCCCAACGACCGCGAGATACTTCGGGCCGCGAGGACAGACGGCTTGTGCATATCAAACTCCTCTGGTGGATCGAACAGCCACATCCCGAAAACTGCAGCCACATCCCGAAAACTGGTGCACGCACTGGCGGATGTTACACAGCGTCCAGTGTCCCCACGAACAGCGCTACGTCGTCTGGCAGAGAGGGAAATATTTTCATGGCGCCTACTGCTGCGGCTTCCGCTGACATCACAGCGTAGTTATGAGCATAGATTAATAATGAGGACTAGATAATTCAGCGAGCCCCTGACAGGGAAATCTGAGCGACAGTAACACTCCTGGTATCAGAGGGAAGCAACACCCCGGTCTATATTTTTTGGTTATGAACGACTACAATGATGTCGCGCATGGAGAGACGATTGGCTGGACATCCTCTTTTCAGACGAATCTCGCTTGTGTGTGCAGATATAGTCGAATCGCCGAATCTGGCAATACCATGCCACTAGGCTGGACTACGCCTGCCCTTTTGGATCACCACGTCGGCCCGGCACCGAGTGTTATGGTGTGGGGTGCCATTGGATTCCGTGCCCGTTTATGCCCCCTACTCATTGACGGACATATAATAAACCAGCGGTACATCGACAATGTGTTGGATCTGCTTGTAGTCCCTTTAGTGCCGGCCCTGACGGGGATCATATACCAGCAGGATAACGCGAGCCCGCATGTGGCACGTGATGGACACAATCATGTCCAGGCTTCATGGCTGGACACAATGTTTCCCTACCTCTCGGCCGGCGCGTTCATCTGATCTTTCGCCGATTGAACGCGTCTAGTCCTTGATTGCATAACAGCTCTTACGCCAGCTGCAGTTGATAAGCTGTGGCATCGCGTCGAAGACGCATGGCTTGCCATACCCCAGGAGGACATCCAAGGGCTCATTCTCTGTCTCGCCGTGTCGCAGACGTTCTGAACGCCCATGGTGGGTCCACAGGCTACTGACCTTCAGCAATTCTGTTCCGCTGTCGACACGTTGTCATGCACCGCACAGAGCGGTAAGTTTAATCATTTTGTACTTGCACCTTACGGTATCTATCAGCCAAATTTGGAGCTGCTATCTTCTCTCCTTCTTGGTGCTGGAGTTTTAACGCCGAGCAATGTATTTCGGTCTAATCAATTCTGTGTGTGACACGTTAGTTCGTAATTTCTATGCATTTTTTAAAAAAATATATATACATGTGGGCACGAGAGCACACTGTCGGTCGTTGACCGTTTTGAGATAAACACATTGTTTATACAGTATTTACATGCGACAATATTAACTTCATAACTGATCTCGAGTATAGGTAACAGATAACATTTAAATTTACGTGATTCCTCCTTTAAAATAGATTTTTGCTGTTCTGTAAAATACATGTGTTTTTTTCATGGGGAATACAACAGCGTTACGTGATTGTGAAAGAGAATATCGTGACCAAACATTTTTTTCTTTCTTTTTTTCAGTATGTAACAGATTTTAAGCATGTTTTAGTTTTGCAAATATTTTTCTGTCCTGGGGCATTGATTTCCGTAATGATTTCGAATTTATTGCGAAATTTCGGTAGAGAAGTATCTAACAGAATCTGTTTATTGTTCAGTAAAAATGCGTAAGCTAAGGGTAAATATTCAAAGAATAAAAAAAGAAAGAAAAAAAATATTTATTTACTTGTATTGTTGTGGGAACAAACGCCAAGAAGACTTTTTGAAAAGAGGGATATAATTTTCTCTTGTGAGAAGAAACAAGTTCGTAAATGACACCACAGTTGAGAGAGAGAAAAAAGAGACGTACTGGAGGGGGGAAAGGGGGCTTAGGCCTTAAAGCAATTCTGCCCAGTTAAAACAGTTTTACAATTGCATGTCGTATTTGATTCTTATTTCTTGTTTTTTTAACAAGTTGTTTTCTGCCGTGAAGTGCGTGTCTTACCTTCGTGCCTTTCTTAGTACAGGTTTTCTCTTCAGACCTTAACACATTTCGAAGCTATTCCTCCTTGTGTGTCTCCACCACGAAAACAGTGTGAAAAGAAATATGATTTAAGGCGCTAGCCAACACGGCTAACATCTCATGGGAAATGGCGTCAACGAAAAGAAGAAAGAAAAAAGAAATAAGGTTTTTGTGTTAGTATTTTGTTACTCTGCGGACCGAATAAAAAAAATGACAGAGAAAATAATTCGGTAAATGTTGTTTCTTCAGTTTTGCTACCAAGGAGGGTTTTTTCTCTCTCTCTCGGAACAAATGTCTAAACTCTGTTCTTTGGAGGTTCTTGTGGATTTTTTACTCAATTTGTTGGAACAAATTCGTGTATTCTTGTCAGCTCTAACGTTGGAAACAAGCTTTTGAAAGTAAAACTGTGGATACGAAGTTTTATGTGTCAGTGTTGTGAAGGGTGAAGTGTGTTTTTCTTCTTCTTCTTCTTCTTAAACCTTGTGGATCTGAAACATTTTGTTTCTTGTTTGTCATCATTCAAAAGATGAAGAGAAAAACGTGAAGTGTGTGTGTGCGTGTGTGTTTTGTTTCAAGATTCGAGTTATTTTTAGTTTTTCGACGTTTTGTTTTTGATGAAAGAAAAGATGCCTTTCTTTCGGCGTATGTTGGGAAGCTTCCGCCTGAAGAAAGATGTCGGAAAATCTTCCTCTGAAGATAAACTGTTCGAGAAAGAATACTCCGTTCGTACCAGAGTGTTTAATCGGTTTGGAGTTCGCAGTTCCTCTGCCAGTAAAGAATCTGAGGTAAGATTGTAGCTTTCCAGTATCTATTACAATGGTACCGTATAACTTCTTGTCTCAATGCCGTTTTGGAGCATATCCAGTTTAGGGTAGACACTGTCGAACTCAGCTAACCTTAGTTATATTGTAACATAACTAACGTAAACGAACCTTACCCAAGCTCAACCAACCAAACGTAAAGAATGTAGAGGGTCATGCTTTTTCTGATCTGGAACCAAGCCACCGTTTTTGCCGAATGGTAAAAGAAAAATCAAAATTCCCATCTCGTCACTTGCTGACGAATTGAGATGTATCACTGTGAAGTGTTAGCCTAAAAGAAACTAAAAAAAAAATATGGAAGAAAGGGCTGATCAATTGCTATGATAGTGGAACGTGTATTAATGTACTCAAAACAGGAACTACTGCAGCTGTTTTGAGTATTTTATTCTCAAATTTAATTGACGGAGAGCTAATGAAGATCTGGCGGTTTGCGGTGGTTGGGGTTTCTGCCGTCATTTCATTATGATAAACTCTTCTGTAACGTATTTTGAACTTTAGCCTCTGGACTTCCCTTCGCAGGTTTAAACCCCTGATCCGTCACCTCAATCTATCGTAGGATGCAGTTAGATTATGGTTGATGATAATCACTATAGCTTCTATCTACCCTTCATGTATGAACAAAGCCATTAATATCTTCCATAAACCACTAATCTTCCATTATCAATAAGTCTTTACTAAAGCTCCTCGATGAGGTACATTTCCACTGAACATAATCTGTCATCATTAATCATATATTTGAAAAAAAATTACAACCCGTTGTTACAACGAATATTGTCTTTTATATTCTCAAATTCTCATTAGTATGGACTATCAGTTTTTCCTATCAAATGCATATCTCATCTGCATATCTACTTCGCACTGACTCAGTGAGCAGCACCCGCGATCATTGCAGTGCAGTATAAAAATCGCTACCGTACTAGAGTAACGAATGTACGATAATACCGGGCCTCATGTGGCACATCAGATCCAGAAGCTTCTTACGGAATTTAGGTGGCAAAATCTTCAACATCCACCGTACAGTCCTGACTTATCCCCGGCTGATTTTCACTAGTAGTACATACTTGTTTGTGCCTGTTTCACTTAAAGCCTCAGCTCGCCACATGTCATCCCTCAAACATGTGATGGACTTAAGTCATAGTTGTGTACATAGCTTATAAATTCAAGCTAATAAAAAAAAAATGCAACATTCTTAGAATTCATAGTTTCTTGAGTATAAACTGTGCCGTAATTCACTTAATTTGCAATTTTACTATCGGTCTTGCTGAGCGTTATTAGAATCACGTACCGATAGCAACTTCCTTACATGTGTTTAGAATAATCATGTATTTAATACACAATTGAAGAGAGCAAGAACTGAAGGGCGAATGTCAAGAAATGTGATTTTTCGTAAAATGCATTTTAAAGCATCCGCTATATCTTACGGATTATTTGCGTTTTTGGACTGAAACTTTCCTAGGGGTTAGATGTCACTGTGTACTACTTGTTACGAGTGCGAAATCATTTTTTTTTAAAAGAAGAAAAATGGACATCCACTTCCCATGGGCGGATTTATGGGGGGGATTGCCCCCCAATCATTTCAGGATTTATCAGAGAGACCCTGGGGGTGGGGGTGGCAATTACTTTAAGGGTGGAAGCTATTCCGGGGATTCTCATAGTCATTCTGAAATGACTGGGGCAATGCCCCCTATGCCCCTTTTTTCTTTCCCTGTACTCTTCAATTGTCAGAAGGGGAAAAAATATTGAAATGCCAATTGGATTGTTGCACATGTAAAATGTTGAGTGGGTATGTGTGTGTAGGAAGAACTTGACCAATATATCGAGAGAGCAACTGCTAGTAATCTTCTTGACATGAGGACAGTTGTGAGTAATACATGACATGGAGTCCAGTAGATTTTGTTAACCGTTGTGTTGCTTTCTAGCATGTTCAGAATTTATTTTACTTGACATTGGCGACGATAAGGGAATCGTTTGTGGTGAGGTAATATTTGCGGTGTTGGATTTATAGTATTTTCTCATATGATCAGGGAATGTGGTTGGGATAATTATTTTTTTATGCTTTGTTATTTTTCCACACACAACAGAACGTATATTTCTCGAATTTATCTGTAATATAGGGTGCGCATACAGTGTCTCCGTGACTTGAAACATTTATTACACTGCTGGATACATACGTACACATACATACGGATGTTCACAAAATTTACCTCAATTTAAAAGTATTTTTAACTCTTCAGTACACTTCTAAATGTGGTGCGTTGGGGGGGGGGGGGGGGGGTGAACAGGTGGTTCAAGGCAGCTATGCTTATTTTAGTGACAATGGATGTAATCAAAGCAATGCTCACATAAGATTAGCTTAAAATTGAGTCTATTTAAAAATTTAACAGTTCTTTGGACTATTAAATAACCATAAGAACTTTGATGAGTCTTACGTAAGCAAAAGAGAGGGAATCTAAATGACTAAAATGTGCTTACGTAATACTTGAACATGGCATTTGTCCGTCTGTCTGTATTCTTGGAACGGATGCTAGCGGCGCAACCAAAGGAAAGATCAGGCTATCTCACTTTAATAAAACTTTTCTTAAACAATTCGTATTAAAAAGCAAAAAATACTTTTGTTTATGCATGGCTAAAAAAAAATATTATTATTATTATTATTTTACTCTTTAGTATGAATTGTTTAAGAAAAATATGTCTTTAAATAGCTTTTTTTTTTATTATTTTCTTTTGAGTTATTTCGATGTTCGGGTACTTTTTTCTCGAAGTGCTGTGACCCAAATCCTAAAGTGTTCTGCAACCAGTCAAAACCCAACATTGTTGCAGGCTAGTATTTATTTTAGGATAAAGAAGTCCGTATTAAAAAAATATATTAAAATATGCTTTTAAAATATAGAAATATGTGACAGTAACAATGGAATATTGTATTGTAACCCGACTTACGTCACTGTGCAAAATCTCATCATTATATGACGCCGAGAAATGAGTTAAATTAACGTTGCAAGATTTGAGGACACCACGAATCATCGTGAACTAAACAAAAGAATGTAAAAAAAATATATATATATATTTTTTCCCTACATTTCATTCGTCATCTAACTTGGCCATCAATTTTAACAGATTGACGCTCGAGCAAAGAAGAAAACGAAGCAGAAACCTAATCGACACTTGAATTGATATTGAAATGCATTTATGGCATTTTGACATCTAATTCTCAGGCCGTTATAGGGGAGGGGAAGGGATTCGATAAGATGTCAGCCTGGGCCTATATTGAAGGTGCCAAAAACCTCAGTTAGGATGGTCGGTCGTTGGGAGCGAACCCACGACCGCCCGAATGCTATACCAACGCTCTATCACTGAGCTACGGCGGCCCCGCTATGGCGGTCTGTCTCTCTGTTGACTGCTTTCAATTCAGGAGCTATACTAGGACTAAGAAAGTGGTTGAGCTGTCGTTGGAAAGGTCTCGGCAAGACTTAGTATATGTGTTTGTTGGTATATCCGTCGACAAGTTTCAATTCAAAAATGTTTAACTCAGAAAATACTAGGGCTATACAAAAGTGATTCACGTATCGTTGGAAAGATTTCGGTGAGAAGAGTTCAAAGATGCATAGATCAGATCTTTATGTCCGTCTGTAAATAAGTTTCAGTTCACCAACGACACATGGATAATGTTAATTGTACCCTCGCTGCAGAAGCCTAGTGGTAACACATGCGCTCAATCCCTCGACTGGGCTCCACATCACTTATTTATGATCGTGTCCACACGTTAAACAAAAATTATGACACATGGTATATGTGTAAAACAAGCTACTCGAGTGCTATTCTATATCTTGGAACATCAGGTATGTCAACAAAACTGCACTTTTAGGCGGCTTTTGTGTTCAGTAGCGATTCGTGACTTTTATGAAATGTAGGAACTGAAAGTCCTTCCAATTCACGATATCCTGATCACTCCCGTTCCCCCTCCGACATAAGATATAAAATAGTGCGTTCGATATTTCACCGCTAGATCGCAATACATTAATTTCCGAAATTCAGAATTGCCATTTGTGCATTTATTGTTCAAAAATCTGTAAATCCATGAAGTTAATTATAAATTATCTTTCTCTTGACTGTAAGAAGATCCTCAGTTCCTATACGCACAAGTCGCCTCTGCTTGTTTTCAACGAACTTCAGTTCTTGACTCCAGGACTAAGAGAAATTTAGAAAATAGATATGTACAAAGAATGTAAAATAATATTCTAGTACGAATGAAAAGTTAATTGACATAGCCTCCTTATATTAATATGACAGAGAGTGAGACACACACACATGGAGAGAAGGTGGGGGAAGGAGAAGCGAGGTGCATGCGATGAGAAGATACGTTTCTGTAATTTTGACCGGAGAACCGACTAGAGTTACGTATCCTGACAAAAGTTTATTGTGTCTGTAACACAACACACAGATTTTTATGTTATTTGGACGAAAGCCAAAATAAACACTCGTAAAGCTAGTTTATTGATGCCGTTTTAGTTTTTAACCTCATTATAACAACAAAGGCAAACAAAATGGCGCTAATAGCTAAGCTGGCAGCTAAAAAAAAAAGAGAGAGAATGTTTTCATGTGTTGATATTGTGGTCTTTCCAATATACTGAACTAAAAATAAGATACAACAGCATGACTTTATAATTGTAAAAGGCTCTACCGTTTGTTTAGGTGCGTACTTCTTCTGGAATTGATTTTTTTTAACGAGACAGATGTAGATTGTGGGAAGTTGCCTCTATTTCATCCTTGGAAGGTAAAAGAAACGTTTCAGTATTTTGTCAGAATTGCAAGCATTAATTACAAATCCTGAAAATTATCTCAAAATGTTACTCTCAATATAACAAGCAACGTTACTATAGCGTTTAACAGTGTACAATGTTCTTAAAGTTGTTCCACTTTTGTAATTTTTTTAAATCTTTAATCTCTCATCTCGTGTTAACCGCCTCTACCTTCTCATTTTTTTTTCTCTGTTTAAATTCAAAGAGAAAGTATAATATAAGATACTTTCACCCACTCACATCACTAAAATTTGCATGAGGAGACTTCATTTAGGAAAAATAAAAAATGTACATCTCTGTGATCTATATATATATATATATATATACGTGCTTTCTATGTTATATCCACCGTCGTATTCCAATACCGATGTCCCACACAGATACATGAGTTCTGAGAATTTTCCCACGGATCCAACCGAGTTACGTAAAACGATTAAATTCTTGAACAAGTTTTGTTGATTGCTATCTGTCATTCATTAGTAACAGACTTTCACTCAGTATGTAGCGGCGAAATGGCCGAAACATTAACAGAAGAAAGAATGAATGAACTGTGTATGAAACAGATGAAAGACGCTATTATTTAAATTTCTTTCCATGAACGAGCCATAAAATCTAGATTTTTCCTTCTCATTGTCATTTCTAACGCCTCCGATTTTGTTCTCTCTGGATATCGAAAGATTTATAGGTTAAACATATTTTATCCATCCACTTTATATAGAAGAGAAAGTGCATAAAAAAAATGGAAGAAATTCCATTTGATGTCTTTTACAAAGTGTTTATTGATTTCTCTGTTTAATCCTGCGGTTCGTGTTTTCACGTACATCGTACTTAACCTGAAGATTACTCTATTGATCCTGGCGTTGTTGTTGTTGTTATATATCGAGCTATGGGAGAAAATGTGTTGTGAGCTTATGTGCGAAATCTATAGTGTGAAGCCTATAACACCTGGATCGAGACACTAGTAAGAGATTAGCAGAAGCATCTTTGTGTAGTAAACACACAAACTCTCCTAATTCCGTGGACATCAAGAACACAGGGTGTAACAGAAATTTCTGACACAAACAATAATAATAATAAAAAAAAGGTTATCTTTATCATTTGTCGTAGTGTGCTTTAGTTTCGAGATACAGTGTTTCCAACTGAGAGACTAGAATTGACTTTTTTTTTCATTGGTAAATCAAAAGATTGTGAATATGTCTCAATAGAGCATAAACAATTCATTAAAGTATAATTAGGTTTTTGGGGTTAATGAGTATCAATATGGTAGATAACTGGAAGTTAAGAAAATATGGCGCAATCGGGTTGACAGCGTTGCCAACCTTTATTTTGTATTTCTTAACGATGATGAACGTATTAGGTGAAGCACAGCACCACAGTACGTGGTGTTCTTTGGGTGTTCTCCGCCGGGTAAAAAAAAAAAAAAAAAATCCTATAATCACTCGACACGTTTCGAGGTAATCATTAATCAACAAAATCTTACACGTTCCGAAACTAGTACTGTTTTTCTGGACTTGGTGCACTTTTGGGGCACTTTGTTTTTTAGGTATTAAAAAACTGTTCCACAACTCAATGTGTGGAGACGACGCATCCATCACGTAATGTTCTAATGGTTATCTGATAGAGTACCTGGGGTAGAGACATTAGATACACGGGATTTTGGTCCTTTTAGCCCACAACCAGTTTATTACAAAATGATTAAGTTGATAAAAATAAAGTCCTGTAGGAGGCTAATTACAGGATACTGTGAGTTATAGGCTTCTTCTTCTTTGGGTGTTCTCCGCCGGAAAGATATAGGATGAGGGGTTGTACCAGAAGCGTAGCCAACTGTATACGTAGGGATGACACCAGAAGCGTAGCCAACTGTGCATCAAGGGTTGTACCAGAAGCGTTGCCAATTGTGTACGTAGGGATGACACCAGAAGCGTAGCGAACTGTGTATCAAGGGTTGTACCAGAAGCGTTGCCAACTGTGTACAGAAGTGAAATTAGGTATGGTACAAAGGATGCATATCAGAAGCGTAGCCAACTGTATATGCAAGGATGACACCAGGAGCGTAGCCAACTGTGTGTCAAGAAGTGTTCCAGAAGCGTAGCCAACTGAGAACGGTAGAAGGAGAAGAAATGACCACCCAGGATCGAGTGATAGTTTTGACTGAGCTGCGGTGTTTTATAGGTCCCTGTCGGGTGGGGTCCTCCAAGTCTCTCCTTCGGCGACTCCAACTCCATCTTCATGTCGATATCAACCCCATCTGTTGTATCCATGTAGAGTTGTTATTGTCGTCTGCTAATGTTATGTGGCGCTTACTGTTTGTTGTCATTACATCACATATTGCACATGTTCGTTTACTATAAGCAATACTTCGATATTTACATTTCAAATGTGTACGTGTGAGCAGATACACGGAACATTACAATATCGACCTCTTACAACTACTCATCTGTAACTTACAACATGTTACCATTAATAGTAGATTGTAATAGTAGTTGTAGATTAATCTACAACTATTGAGATTGTTGATAAACAAGGTTTTTGTAAAATTAACCAACAGAAGGTGGCCTAGTTCTAAGACAAGAATTTGGAAACAACAAATGATTTCATATGACGTCACGGGTCATATGAATAGAAACGAGCGTTTACTCTGCTCACAAGCAAGCTTTACAGGATTTATCAGAAATTTCGTATCAATAGAAACTATCACAAACAACTGGAGTAAACTTAAGGAAACCAGAGTTATTCAGAGAATGTACTCCACTTCCGGCGATTACATGTATACACAGACAAGGTGTTATTGTTAGTCAGTGAGACGTGAATTGTGTAGATTAAAACAAGATGAGTGGCGAAGACGACGTTGAAGAAAAGGGGAGATTTAGCCTTATTTATTGACAAAGTTAAGGACTTCCGACTTCCCTATTATTTTCAAGAAGACTTACTTCCGGAAGCAAGGTAAAAGAAAGCCTCTGCAATTAAAGAGAAGTACCAAGAAAGGATTTGGAATCCCAATTACGAAGGCACAGTTAATAAAAAAAAAAATCTGGTATGAAAAGCCAGGATTGAAAAGAAGACACCAGATCTGAAGAAGACAGGAAACAAATTAATAACACTGGAGTGATTGAGAAAGAAAATTGTATGATCTTATGGAAGAAGATTCCAATAATATTTTCAACAGAGTCGACATGTTAATATGAATATAATTTAAGTCGATGGTACATGACAATTCGATCTTCAAAGATCAAAATATGTCTCCTAAGCAAATAGAGAACAACAATATGTAATAAACATATGCCAATAGAACTGTACAAAATATTTAAAAATAATTAGAGATCATTTTACTACTAATAATTATATAAGGTACTTTGTTGTTGTTATTAGTGTATAATTTGAAACATTAGCCTATCCATAACCCTGTCAAGTTTCGAATCCTCTCATTTTTACATACTTTTCTTTAATTCACAATGGTTGAAACTGTTCTCAAATCTTGCAACGTTAATTTAAACTCATTTCCCAACGTTATACAATGATGAAGTTTTGCACAGTCGTGTGACAATACAATATTCCATTGTTACTTTCATATTTTATATATATTTTTTAAAAGCATATTTTAATTATGTTTATCCTAAAATAAATACTAGCCTGCAACGGTGTATCGTTTGGTTGCAGAACACTTTATTTAGGATTTGGGTGACAAGATCAGTTTGAGAAAAAGCTCAACCTGTTTCAACTGTGGCTTTAAAATGCTAATGCGGAGACTTAGTAGGCTTTGCCGCCTTGTTCGTTTTACGCAGATTATTCCAATTTTGAAAACAGATTAACAGAAAATAACTTTCGTGAACTAAAGTTGATTTCGTACTTCAATAATGAATACCATTTACCTTGAAGAAGTGTTAATGGCAACTTAAAAAGTGTCCGGACACTTTCTGGACACTATTTTGTACCAATGCATAATTTTGAAGTTACTGTTAACAGTTTTTTAAAGCTAATGTATTCATTATTGACGTACGAAACACGCTTTACTTCACGAATATAAATCACAGCCATATTCAATCCACTAGTGGATGAGGCCTCTCCCCGAAGGGAGGAGTTGGTCTACTGCTCCCACGCTGACCAGACGGGTTGGGAGGGAGACCAGAAGTATATATATAGTTTACCTGCACACAAATTTTGAACGATCATTGTAAAACGAAAAAAGTCGGAAAACCTACTAGGCTTAAAGAAATGGACTAAAGAAATGGCTTCGTCTTAGAGAATAATGAATAAAGTTACCATCCATCATACACATTGAGAAGTACTCATGTTAATTTTAGAAGGGAAGTTTATAACATTTAAACATGATTCCATTAAATGGCGTCTGTGATATAGTCAGATGCTTCTTTCTCTTCGTGCTGGAAAATCGCAAAATTGAGGTATTCCTTAGTGAATTCCTATGACTGTAACTCACAGAAATAAGTATGGTGAGATAGTTCGAATTTCGAAACCAAATAGACTCTCTCTCTCTCTTTCTCTCTCTCGCACTCTCTTTCCCTCCCTCCTCGCACGCAAAAGTTCTGGAAACTTCGGGATCTTCCTTTCAAATCTATTTCCCACTGAGACGTACCTTGGAGCATGCAAATTATGCCTGACAACGAATTCAAAATGTTCTCTTTGCATCTCAAGCAGTCCAAAGACATCAAAAGATATAGTTTCCGTTAATACACAGACAACGGCAGTAGCAGTAAAAGGGCTTCCCTTGGACTCCAGAGAAGCTCATCGACTGCTTCTTAGGTGAATAATATTTCAATCGTTAAGAAAAGAAAACGAGACTTATATATTCAAACCATTTTGAAGGGAGGAATAGTCTTAAAGTTTTGGTCTTTGAAACGTCACGTTGTAGTAATATTCAGAGAATCGTTAATGCAGAATTTTGACAGAATGTCTTTACCATGAATTGACGATAAGTGAGATGGTCCTGTTACCAAGGGATTCCATCCATGGCTTACAAAGACAATGTTGCTTGAAGGAACTATTTTCTTAATAAAGTTAATGGTTTTGTCGAGTATAATGAAGGGCGTGGTTTGCAATGTCATCTCTGTCAGCACGAAGGAGAATATTAATGAAATTTTTCGCGCCCATTCTGTTTTCGCCCATATTCCTTTTCCGACTGTTATTTCTGCCTTTATTTTTTTTTCCTGCTTGTTTAGTTGTTTTCTTGCTTATTTGCTCCTGTCGCAGAATTTACTGTTTATCTTATTTCCTCTTGCTGTTGTTGATTTGGCACTTTCCTTCTTGCTTCTCAAGTGTTCCTGCACTGTAAATATTGGAAACACAGCGTTCATCCAAAAAATGGAGGCAGCTGAGCTGCCTCCACTTTTTGGATTAATCTACATTCAGCCAGTTTTCAGTTGAACGTTTCTGTAAAATTTCAAAATGCGCATATATGTCTTTTCCAACGTATTTCATTGAAGCAGAACATTTTTTGAAAGTAGAAAAGAAGAAAATGTAATGTTCCTTTAAAATTTAAAATTAAAGAAAAAAAAAATGTTCAGGTTGTCGGGTTTCGATCCAGGGTCCTCTAGCACACTGATCAGATGCTCTCTCGTCACTTAGCTACGAAGGCAGTGGGTGTTTATGGCTTTCCGAGTGCTATTCAGGATTTTACTGGGCAGGAGGTTAATGATTAACATGTATATTTTACTACGAGGAATGTCTGGAGAAAAAAAAGGAGAGATACGTTTGCTTATGTGTAAAGATTTATACCCAACTTAATTCCTATTTCCGCCAATGCAATCATGTCGTTCTCGATCCACCAGCCAACTGCTTACTGTTCACAGTGTAAAAGCAACATAAACACTCAAAATGGTGGGGCGTTCAGTGACAAGCAAGTAACTTTACTCCTGTTATTGGATTATAAAATATCCAACCAAGGTTTAAACTTCATCCACAAAAGTACGTAACCTTAAAACGGCCAGTTTAGCTTACACTTCGATGAGAAAATGACCGGATTTTAAGCGTAAAATAAGTTGAACGTTCACCGACGAAACACTTTGGCCAGTTTCACCCAATTTTCAGTTAACGTTAAGCCATTACAAAGAAAATGTAAAACTTTAAAATGGATTTAAGGTTACCAGTCTTTCCACTAAAGGGCTTACACTATATCCACGTTTAAGAGTAAATACAACAAAACGCTAATTTTCGACTTTTGTTTCTCCATAATGCGGAGTAACTTTCATCTATTTCGTGTTTCCACTTTTTACAGTGTGTGAAGTTAATTCCTCATTTTGTTTGTCACTTCTTTTGTGACTTTTATTCCGTTTCTTGCTTGTTCTCGTGGTACTTATTCCTTCCCTCACTTGTTCCTGTGATACTTATGCTGTTTCTTAGTTATTTTTCTGACATTTAATCCATTTCTTTTATCATCCTGTGATATTCTTCAGTTGCTATAATACTAACTCCATTTCTCGCTTGTTTTTGTGACACTTATTCCATTCCTTATTTTTTCTGTTTTTTTTTTATTCCATTCCTCACTTGTTCCTGTGACTTTATTCTTCATTCTCCATTCCAATTGTATATTAAGTTTTTATGAGTTGTATGGTTGGATTATGTGCTATTCTAAAAAAAAATAGCTAGAGACGTACAGCAGCTGTAGAACTGAATTAAAGTAGGTTACTATTTGTGAAATTTGTTCCAGAAACGTTGAACAACACAGACCGATAAGACGTATCCATCGGGTTTCAGTCAGATATGTAATTACAAAAGAATTATAACACAAGTTTTGTATCTATATTATAACACAAGTTATAAAAGGTCTGTTGAATAAAACAGCGTGATTATCTACATCAGAGAAACAATGACCTCGGGGTGACCGAGAGGTTAGCGCCCTCGTTTTATGTGCGTGGTCAGGGATGAGTCCAAAACTGTAGGTTCCGTCCTTAGAAGCTCGCCAGCTTATTTAAAACGTTAATAATAATAATAACTTAACCAATGAATCAGAGAAGCAATGAAACTTGATCACTAGGGAGGCGAATAGGTTCGAGTCCTGCTTTCATCCATTCAGTGTTTTTCTCGGTGTTAGAAGGTGAATGTCGGGATGATATCTAAACTAAAGGCATGCTTCCTTAACTGAAGAATTCTTTCAGAGAGACGTAGTGTCTCAACTGAGTCGCCGTAACTTAATGATAGAGCGTTGGTATAGCATTTGGGAGGTCGTGGGTTCGATCCCAGCGGCCGACCATCCTAACTGAGTTTTTTTTGTTTTTTCCTCAGTCACACCAGACAAATGCCGGGATGTCACCTTCAACATACACTCAAAAAATTATTGCTGTTTATTGCCACCCCAAAAGGTGTAATAGAACACGTCTACCTCTACACCAATTCCAGTGCTGGGTAACACCAATTCTAGTGTTGGTTAACACCATCCGGGGTGTTACACCTCTACCGGTGTTCAGAAACACTGTTAGGAGTGTTTAAATTGCACCGCTAGAAGTGTTAGGGAACACCTTCAATGGTGTTTATTAACACTCCTAACGGTGTTTCTGAATACCGGTAGAGGTGTTTGTCAACACCAGAAACGGCGTTGGACACCCCGAATAGTGTTAACCAACACTAGAATTAGTGTTAGCCAGCACTGGAATTGGTGTAGAGGTAGAGGTGTTCTATTACACCTTTTGGGGTGGTAATAAACACCAATATTTTTTTTTGAGTGTAGGTCCTGACCGACACCTTCCCGAATCATCTCTCCTCCATTATCTCAGCCGGATCCTTAGTAGAGTCCTAAAAAGGCCATAAAAAAAATTCAAATTCACGTAGCCTGTCAGACTTGCGATGTACTTAACTTAGAACTTACATATCTACCTACAGGAAAATAAACCAATCCAAATAAATCAGGGATTGTCTAGGATTTTTTGTGCGGGTATTTCAATGTTCTTACACGGATGTTCGTAGGAAACTAAAATAGATCTGTGCTGTGTATTTGAATAATCAGCATGAAGGAGGAATAAGGTAGGAAAACCCAATGGCATTTCACTTTAACTGATCGACCTGCTGCCGAAGAAGCAACCGTTGCAGCAAAATAAATAATCTTTTGAGTTATTGGTTATGTAGATACAGTCTGAATATTTTTCACTACTCTTTTTTTTTATTAGTTTTGGTTTGCAGCTTATCTGATTCTGTTAAAAGAAAGAGAAAGAAATGTTTGAAATTGAATAGTATATAACTTTAGACAATTTCTTGTATGTTGTTATTATAACGGTCGTCCTTAATACAAATTAAATCAGCTCAAAGAGTATTTCTTTGTTGAACTTTTGTCCATACTATTGATGCGAAATTGTTTTTCTCCTTCACTGTTCTTTCGTTTACGTGATGCTAATGGTCATCTCGTGGCCCGAACGTTAAAAATTTTTCTGTTCCTCGAAACGAAAATACCAGAAAAACAATACAAGAAGTTATTGCGTGGTTATTATTTACATTGTGTATTCCAATCGTTATATTTTTATGTTTCTGTGTGGGAAATGTACAAGTCGAGCTAAAAACTTAGCAAACAATAAGATTTACGTAATGCGAAGCACCTAAAGGAACCTTCCTGGTTGTATGTGGCAGGCGGGCGGTCTGCTTTAGGCAGTGTACAAACGGGTCTTTTCCGAGAGGTGGCAGGCGAGAATTCTAGATCACCGTTACTTTGACGGGGAAAGGGGGAAAGGGTGGAGATTTTTGAGGCAAAAGAGAAGCGGTACAAAGATGCAACAACGATTTATCTACTTCCTCAAGCTGTACATGTATGTTTTGGGCGTGTACTTACATCCGTGAGATGACCCAAACATTACTGGACATTACTGAAAGATAAAGCTTCTTTATTCCGTGACCTCAATATGTTACGAAGCTCTATGGGAATATTTTATGTACACACTCGCATATGTGTATATGTAGATAAGTACAGTGCATGTAATTATGCATATATATGTACAGTGGGGGAAGGGGGGGGGGAGGACAGAGAGACAGTATGTTACACAAATTTACATCTGTGTTCGAAAAATTATCCGGAAAATGAACTGGTGTGTTGGACAGATGGATACAAATAGATTTTGATAATGTTGAGTATTATGCCCGAAAGCAGGTCCTGACCCGAAGGTCCCTGGGCAATATGAACCGATGATGGTTTCCCTTTCCCTTCGATCTCATGAAGATGACGTCCTAAGGCCAGAACCTACCTACGGTTTAACGTGAGCTCCGAACCACTGGTGTCTCAAACTCAGGAATAATTGATTACAAAGCAGCAACCGTAACCACTCGCCCACAGGGCACACTTTAGGAAGTGTTTATACTTACGCGAAGAAATTAAAATGAAACCTGGGGTCTCTGGGATCTAAGGTTGCATCTCGACTTGTCTGTAATTTTACCCTCGTCCATGCAAGAAAGAAGGGGAAAGGTGTCGGCCTGGGCTCTAGTCTTGGTACCATCCCGGCAGAACTGAGGAAGTTTCACTTACTCAGTAAAACCTCAATTAAGATGACCGAGGGCGACAACAGCACTCGAACCTGTGTGTTACTGCCAAGTGTTAATCCGAATTTAGCGACCGTAACCACTAAGTTAAGGAGGCTAAGCAGCCGGGGAGGAGCGTGGGGAACGAGTCCGTTGACCCCCCTAGAAAATCTAGTTACCTTCATTTCCAAAGTGGAAACTAGTGCTCGTTTACGACAAGTACTTCAATGTGACAGCGACTACGTGGATCTATGTACTTTTTAGTGCCAGTCTGAACTAGTTCATAATGAACCAATCCTATAGCAGTATTGACTTTGAACTCACAACCTTCAGCGACTCGCTATGGTGTCTAACGCATTGAGTTGTGAAAAGTGCGTGAGCTGTTGGAAGTGGTACACAGCAAAAAATAGCAGAGTCGATTCAACATTTTGCTGTGTCTAAGGGTGACCACCACTTTTTCTTGATAAATCAACACAACAAACCGTGTTAGTTTCGGTTATTCATGTAGATTGAACACTATCATAGTGCTAGTACAACACCTTCCCGTTGTGTTGAATGAGCATTTACAAAACATCCATTGGATTGTATCATCGTTTGCTGTGTTGATTTAACACAGAAAAGTGGTGGTCACCCTAGGACATCAAAACGTATTGAATCAATACCACTATTTTTTGCTGTGTAAGCTTGCTACCCGACTGGTCTTTTACGACCATACTTGTTGCAGCCTTATTCCGTAATCTCGCAACTCCGAAACTCTTTTTATTTCTTTTATTTACACTTCACCGGAGTTTCATTAAAACTCGTATATTGACGGATACAATTGAGATAGCTGTTGAAGGAAAAAGAGTCGAAGAGGAAGAAGGTGGATGGAACTCATTGACAGTATCGAGAAAGTAAATCGTACCCCAAGGTCAAAGCTACCCATACTGCATTTCGTTCGTCGCCTTGTGATTAAAGGGTTCCGGGTTCGATTCCCTGGAAGCACATAAATGATTCGAAACTCAGTTATAAAACTGTCGATCTTGTCCGTAAGACATAAGCTTTATCCGACGGAAGACAAGGGGAAACCATCAGTGGTTCACCTTGCCTGAGGACCTCCGGATAATAAAGGTACATTCAAAGAGAGACCCGATCATCATTTTCATCATTAATCAAAATGGAAATATCAAGACAGCGACTAATGGAGAGCAGCTATGTGCAGAATGATGATGAGGAGGAGGAGAAGGGAGGAGATTGCTTTTGGCTGAAGTTTAGTGTAAAGAAAAAAAAATAGCTTTAAAAAATGTTGACACTTTGAGGAAGACTCATTTCCGTAGCCAGATTGACATTTTGTGTGTAACCGGCTCTACTTGCAAGATAGGACGTAGAGATAGGACCAGATGAATTCAATTGCGGTAGCAGATTATTAAACAAGAAACGGATAGCAAGGATTGGAAACATCGTTCGAAACAAAAGAGCGTTCCGTTATTAACCCCAAAACACAGTGATCTGTGATACGTAGAATATTAATGTACGGTATCGTGTTTATTATAACAGCAGATTCGTGGTTTCTTTCAATTTACCCCCCACCCCACCCCTCCGTTCCGTTTTGTGGAGAGGGCCTTGCTTTAATGAAAAACGTGCTTGCCCTGGAGAATCAATGCTTATTTTTCTTCTTCTTTCTATTTTTTTTCCTTTTTTTTTTTTAAATAGAGCTGTAATTGATTTTTATTAAGCGTGTTGGGATGAAGACTTCTCTATTGCTGTCACTGATTTAGCTAAATGTCATTCGCATTATTAACATCTTCACTGAACGGATAAGGTAACGCACCCGGAATGTATGTGGTTGTAATCTGCTGCGATGGACACCAGAGTGCATGCATTTCAGAACATTTTAATTTTCTTCCCGAGATTTGAAATGACGTTTTACGAGTCTCTTTTTATTCCTAACTGAAATTTGCTTTTACAACCAGGTTTATACTGTTTATTCTCTAGTTTTTTTTTCCCAGAGGCCTGACAGAATAATACCTAGACTATGTCCCTAGTCGCTATTTTCTTCATCCCTTTTAAGGCAATGAGGTCTACAAA
>JAGDQP010027250.1:0-25165 GCA_022664845.1 Lepisma saccharinum
AAGAGAGAGGAGAATGATGTAGAAGTTCCAGACATAATGAAATAATAGACTGTATTACTGTACCAATTCTTCGCAGCTAGATTGACAGTGAGTGAAGAGGGCGGAAACTGCCGAAGAGAAAGTGTTTCTGTGTAATGTGAACATCCCAGCAATGACATTATATTTCCAAGAATCAGACCAGTCGCACACACTTAAATATTTTAGAAAACTTGCTTGATATATTCGCTAATCTTTCTGAGAAATGTCGGGATTTACAGTTATGGCCAAGAATCTTGAAAAAAAGCACCAAATAATTTATTTCACGTGATTGGAAATAATTAAATTACAGTATATCACTCACCTGTTTCGTATCAAATGTTCTTTATTTTAAATAATGTTCAATCTTCTGTGTTAGGTGCTTCAACCTTTGTCAGCAACATATCGAAATTTCTCCTCACTTTAACTTTACTCGGTCAAAGTTGCGCCCTCAACTTGGGGGTTTTGGGGGCTGCGCCCTCTTTATCATATCCAGACTCTGCGGTTTATTGTTTCCCTTGATATCGGTCTGTACCAAACCCACAGGGAGATGCGCCCCCATAGTGAAGGTTTGCCCCATTTTTTGTAACCTACTCGTCATGGTACACATTCATACGAAATTTCGTTTGTCTAGCCTTAGTAGTTTAGAAAATGGGTTTTCGGGCGGCCATTTTGAATTAAAGATGGCGACTTTTTTAATGTTTTATTATATTGTCGTGACTTACTCGTGAAGGTACACCTTCAAATAAAATTTAATTTCTCTAGCTCAAACGGTGTCGAAGATGATTTTTTGGGCGGTCATATTGAATCCAAGATGACTTTCCCAAAATTTTTATTAATTTCCTAAACTAATAATTATGATACACCTTTATGGTAAATTTTGTATCTGTAGCTAAATTGTTGTGGCAAATGGATTTATAAATCCGCCATTTTGGATCCAAGATGGCGTCTTAAGATACATTGTTTAATATTTTGTTAACCTACTATCGATATTTTACCACCATGACAAATTTCATTTCAGTAGCCCCAGCGGTTTAGGCTGTGTATTCTATACAACAATGAGTTTGGCAGCCATTTTGGATCCAAGATGGGGTCTTTGAACACATCTCGTAATATTTTCGTAATCTACTTGAAATATTCTACCTTTTTACCAAATTCTATTTCAATAGCCCCAGCCGTTTAGGCTGTGTATTCTATACAACAATGGGTTTGTCGGCCATTTTAGATCCAAGATGGCGACTTTTTCAAAATGTCGGATTTTTCGCTTTACCTACTTATGGTCCTACACCTTCATACCAAATCGTGGGAGCTGCGCTCCCAACATCAGGGTTTGGGGAGCTTCGCCCCCCCTTTATCTTAATCAGACACTCTCTGACGGTCTGCGCTTCCATATTAAAATTATACCACCCACCACGGGAGCTGTGCCCCCATAGGTATTTTTTACAATTTTTGTAACCTACTCCTCATGGTACACCTTCAAATCAAATTTCGTTTGTCTAGACTTAATAATTTAGGAAATGGGTTTCCGGGCAGCCATTTTGGATTAAACTTTTTAACTTTTTATTATATTTTCGTGTACTCTTGAAGGTACGTCTTCAAATAAAATTTCATTTTTCTAGCAGAAACGGTGTCGAAAATGATTTTTGGACGGTCATTTCGGATCCAATATGGAGACGTTTCTAAAATGTAATATTTTCCTAAAATACTCGTCGTAATGCAAATATATGCCAATTTTCGTATCTCTAGCTCAAACGGTGTCGAAAATGCATTTTTAGATCCGCGATTTTGGATTCATGATGGCGTCCTGGGATACATCATGTAATATTTTCTTAACCTAATAGCGATAATGTACCTTTAAGCCAAACTTCATCTCTGCAGCTTCAACGGTTTAGGGTCTCTTTTCTATACAACAATAGGTTTGGCAGCCATTTTGGATTCAAGATGGTGACTTTTTCAACATTTTGTAATATTTTCCTAAACTATTCATCATAATACACCTTCATACAAAGTTTCGTGCCTCTAACTGAAACGGTGTGGAAAATGCATTTTTAACGTACACCATTTTGGATCCAATATGGCGTCTTTGGGTAAATTGTGTAATATTGTGTTGACCTACTATTGATAATGTACCTCTATACGAAATTTCATTTCAATATCCCTAGTAGTTTAGGCTGTGTATTCTATAAAACAATAGGTTTAGCAGACATTTTGGATCCAAGATGGCTTCTTTCAACACATCTCGTAATATTTTCGTAACCTACTGGTGACATTCTACCTTTGTAACCAATTGCATTTCAATAACCCCAGGCGTTTAGACTGTATATTCTAAACAACAATGGTTTTGGCGGCCATTTTGTATCCAAGATGGTGGCGTTTTTAACATTTGATTATATTGTTATGACTTACACGTGAAGACACAGCTTCAAATAAAATTTCATTTCTCTAGCTCAAACGGTGTCGAAAATGATTTTTTGGCGGCCATTTTGAATCCAAGATGGCGACTTGCCCAAAACATTTTATTATTTTCCTAAACTACTACTTATGATAAAGCTTTATGTTAAATTTCGTGCTTGTACCTCAAAGGTTGTGGAAAATGAAATTTTAAGTCTGGCGTTTTGGATACAAGATGGCGTCTTTGGGTAAATTGTGTAATATTATATTAACCTACTATTGATAATGTACCTCTGTACCAAATTTCAATTCAATAGCCCCAGTAGTTTAAGCTCTCTATTCTATACAACAATGGGTTTGGCGGCCATTTTGGATCCAAGATGGCGGCTTTTCCAAAATGTCGAATTTTTTCCTTTACCTACTCATGGTCCTACACCTTCATACCAAATTTGGTGTCTGTAGCTTCAGTAGTTTGGCCTGTGAATTTATATGGATGAGAGTGTAGTATGTGGATTGATGGATTGGACGAAAAATCCTTTGGACTAAATGTCGACTGGACGAAATGTCCTGTGGACGAAAAATCCGTTGGACCAAATGTCTTGTGGACGAAAAATCCGTTGGACCAAAAGTCGATTGGACGAAATGTCTTGTGGACGAAAAATCCGTTGGACGAAAAGTCGATTGGACGAAATGTCTTGTGGACGAAAATTCTGTTGGACGAAATGTCTTGTGGACGAAAAATCTGTTGGACGAAATGTCTTGTGGACGAAATGTCTTGTGGACGAAATGTCAATGGACGAAATGTCTATGGACTAAATATCCCTGGACTAAATGTCGTATGGACAAAATGTCTTTGGACGAAACGTCACCCGGCCGTAGAACACATCGTTGGAAGCTCCCAAGCTCGTTTCGGGCGGTAAACAAATCCATACAACCGCACCAAGATTGATTGATTTAAATCAAAGTGATTTTAATTATACTGTTTTTAAATCCGTGATTTATATCAAAATAATAATAATTATTATTATTAAATAGAAATGAAGTGCAGTATTTTTAATCGTTATGTAGTTAAAATCGTACGGAAGTTTGAAATTCACCTTTTAGTCCTCCTTATGTGATGATAGTCTCTAAGTGATGCAGAACCAAACCAGAGTGATGGGTGAAGAATTTTCACAAACTAGGGCTATTTGCTTGGTTCATTTGATTCTAGGTCAAAATCCCCCCTGGACATAGTCCCCCCTTAAGCGGAAATAATCCCCCTTGACTGAACATAATTCCCCTTACCTTGGACAAAACCTGCGCGTAGCGCAAATACACTAATTGCAAGAAATGGTTCTACATAATTTATTATATAAGCAAATGACAGTGAAAAATATAGAATTCACTTACCGTAAAAGTCGAAGACAGAACTAACTTTCTTTTAGAAGTAGAATATCAGTCATCCTGATATGCCAGAAATCTTGGAGCTTTTAAAAATACCTGCACATTTTAGAAATTAATTTACACATCCTGTCAAATAAATACTCAGGTATTATTTTTATTTTACCGTAAGTCCACTGTACAGCTGTAGATTTTACACTATCGTTGAAGATATAATACATCTCATATAAAGGGCACAATAGACATAACATAGTTTACAATACAAATACATATACATACGAACAGACTAGCATAACACAGTTCATCATATAATACCAGAACTAACTTTCTTAATCTGTTACGATTTGAACCCGGGAAACATATTCGAAGTCAAACATAGAGCAAAGTAAACACACATTAAATCCAAACCTACTCGTCATTAATCACATCAATACTTATATATATATATATATATATATAATATCCCACCATTAATCCTCTAAACAAAAGTCACAATCTGAACGTTCATAATTAACACATACTATTCTTACAAGCGAATTCTACAGACTGTAACAATCAGCTTCCGTTACACTGAAAAGATGTTTAGAATTTTACATTTAAAAAGATTCTAAACCTTGTATATTTTTGGTAAATCGTGAATAATGAATTAATTAGCTAATTAAATTAAAAATAAAAGTAGATTTCGTTCAATATATCCAGACAACAAACATTATGTATCTAAAATAAAAGAAAAAATCCGCCTCATTAATTTTGACTGCCATGGGGGATTAGGTTCTAGTACAATTTTCTGGTAGGGGGGATTATGTCCTAGAAGAATTTTCTGTAGGGGGGATTATGTGCGAGAACGGGTTCATTTTACGTTACACTTGAACTTTTTCAAGAGAACGTAGGAACCCAAATCACATTATTAGTTTTAATTTGTATTACAAATATGTTTATTTTGGTAACTCAAATGAAAACGAACACAGGAAACAAAAGATTTATTTTGTTTACTAAACAATACGCAAAATGTATTTGTATCAAACTATTTAATTTCTTTAGAAATAGCCCCCCCCCCCCAAAAAAAAAAAAATGCTTGATGAACGTATAAAGTTTTTCTGTGCGCCACTGTGTTCGTTTATTGGGACTTCTTGGTGTTACTGTCAGGAATAAAAACGCAGACTGGAAATTTGCAGTACCCAGCGCCCGTATCTTAGTTGGTAGAGCGTTGGCTTAGCAATCGGAAGTTCAAGGGATAGTTCCCAGAAGCCGCCCATCCTTACTGCCGTTTCTCCAGGGGTTTTCCTCAGTCACACCAGGTAAATGCCAGGATCATGGGCGGTGATTAGGAGAGATGGCGAAGGGGGCAGTTGCCCCCACTTTTCCCCAACCATTCGATTAATGAAAATAGGATATAAAAATCGCGCATTGAAAAGCGTAAAAGGAAAATAGACGGTTGCTTCCTGATTTCCGAGTATTGCTTTCTAAAATCATTTCCATTGATATTGAGAACATTGTAGTCAAAATATTACTTCATATTAGACACTATACAGCACGAAGAGAAACTACAGTTTCAAGTGTTAGTAAGCTACTCAAAAACAAGATAATTCTTATCATTGCATCTGTAAAGAGAAATTGTATAAGGCATTGAAATCATATTTCCTCATTGACAATAAACTCGCTTTGGAATTATAAATTTCTGTTCGTCCTCAGAATCAGAATTTCGATGATTTCTTATGAAGTCACTCACAACTTCAGATGTTCAGTGAAACTGTTGATCATAAACAAAGCAAGCGATTTTACAGCAGTGGAAGTGTCGATGTCGATGCATTACTTCAGTTTGCAAACAGAACACAATTTTATCTATTCCCATCATAAATGTTGATAACCGAAGTTGAAAACAAGGGCTTTCTTAACAAAACATATGCTATATCAGTAGTTACTAGGTTTGTTTTATTCATAAATATTGTATTTGGAGAATTGGTGTTGTAAATATCGTCGCTCATCTCACGAACTGACGTATCTGCAAAGTTGGGTGTTTTCAGCTACGTTATTTACAAAAAGTACTCAAGAAATTGTCTTATTCATGAGTTGAATAGTTCAAACTTCATAGGTTGAGTATTACTTTTGTAGCGTGAGCCTGAGATATATATATATATATAGGCTCTTGTGCAGAGTAACGAAAATCATATACGTCTGTTGGTGAGATGAGCGACGATATGAAGCTCTGAAGTTCGTTTCCTCACGCTTTTGGCATCCTCTAGCTCCGAAACGCGGCGGGATTTCAATCCCGACAACTAAGATTCGTTTCCCTTATCTTTTGTTGCACCATCATTCCTTGAAGTTTGTAGGTGTATTACAGTAACACCCTGTATACTAAAGATACATGCAAGCCAAGTTGGGAATATTAATATTAACCTCTGCAATATCTGCAGCACATAATATGGTGTAACTGTGCATCTAGTCTAGTTTGTATTCACGTGAAATTTCATCGATTTTGTCGAAAACAAACGTTTCTCGAACTGTACTTACCTACTCAGAATTTTACATTTATGCTGATTGCGATAACTTTTTTGTCCAATAACACTAATCCTCATTTTTTGTACACCCTATCTATAGTGTATTTTCCCCAGCGTTTGTATATCAAAACTTGCCCTCGTGATTAAAACTGGATTCATATGGCATTGTTTGTGTTGCTTCATAACAAACCTTCAGCGTACAAGGAAATTAGTAAATAGACGGATGTAACACATTTAAAGCTTGATAAGATAGCGAGAGCAAAGGAGAAACGGTACAAACCTATGTTATCTAGAATTCAAGGAGAAAAGAAGAAAATATCTACCGGTCACGTTGTTTATATTACACATGTGAGTAGTATCCTACGTGTGCTTTTACACGTTGGAAGAGATTGAGACCACATTTAAGTGTACTTTTTACAAAACTATTATATAATCGTTAAACTGCTATTAATTACTGAATAATGATGCTTTATCAGATCAATTGTTGCTCACTCGAAATATTTACCAGTTCAAACAACGTTTATGGGCTTCATAATGCATCGCGTTACACAATACATCGCGTCATGGCATAGATGTAGGGAAAGGTAGCAGTAGTTGCTTCTACGTTGTACTATCCTGTCATTCACCTGATAAGACTAAGGAAAAGCATGAAAACCTGAGCCAGGATGTACAACAGGATTCGAACCTGCACTGCTTCCTTTGTTCTAATTCGAAGCCTGCAATCTTTGCCACCAAAGAAAATATTTTAGAAATACTAAATATACTTCACTCAACGAAGCAGGGTTGTAAAGTATGTTTAGGAACAAACTTCTTTTCTGTAGGAACTTCTTTAACACTGAAATATGCATCTTTCACTTACGTATGCCTTCTAACTTCCGTGTGCCTTATCTCCTTTCCCCCTGGGCCATTACACCTATAATTTTGTTATTCTACTTCTCTATCCACAGTCTTTCAGCTGCTTTATGTCTCATTCGACTTTGTTCGCATCAGGTCGTGACCTTTCCTTGTGAGTGTAGGAAGCTTTGTTATTTAAGTGCCATTTGTAGAATATTAACAGAACGAATTTATTTTATAATAGCTATATCGCAGTGGATTGCGTTTTCATAATAGGCATGGTTGTAGAAATGGTATTCCTCAATATCCATATGCTGCTGGATCTTCTACGTTTTCATCTTTATGGCACAAGCATGAAATAATACGTTACCTAAGAATGCCATTACGAATCAAAAGAATTTAAGATTAAAGTTATCGAGCTACTAGTAAGGAAGCAAATGGAGAATTGTAATTAATTCAAGATCATACATTCTTTTATGTTACGTATTTTTTTTACTGTTCGTCTATTTTTTATATATATATATTTTTTTTATTAATTTTCTTTTTATTAAAAAAAATATGTATTTTCTTTAGGGAGATTTTTAGGCTTGGGTTGTCAAACCTTGGTAACTCGAGAGGACTTATGTATATCAGGACATCAAAAAAGCTTTCTTTCTTTTAGGTGGAGGACTAGCCATCGTTTAATACCCAAAGATCTACATACTTGTTCTTACGGAAGACTCAAGTGATTAGTTGATTGTACTTCTCATAGAAGTGTTGGTTGATGGTACTTCTGATACAAGTATAAATTTTACTTACGATTAATTCAGTTTGTATATTGCGATTGACATTATATTTTTTGTGTGACGTCATTTTCCTGGTTCCTGTCCCTCAATATTCATTAGCAGAAACTTAGTGGCGTTTGCGTTTAAACAACCGAATTAATATTATGTTCTAGTTCAGTATTATTGGTATAGTGCAGTTGTTGTGGAAAGTTCATCAGCAGAGTTTTTAAGAGCAGTGGACGCATTTTTGCTTGCCAACTGAACGTCGCTTTATAGGATCCTGAATTTAAAAATGTATTGATCTATGTTGAGCATGTGTGCTTTTGGTTCTTCAAGGTCTAGCACTTAATCTAGGAAACTTGTGGATGCCTGGTGATATTTTAGGATTGTTTATAAGTGCAAACGAAGCTTATCATGATTAAAAGTGTAGCACTCAGCATCTTTTGGAGACTTCTGGTTTATGACAGGAGAAAAATATCAATACTTTTTCCATTACGCATTATGAGTTTTCTTTCCCACAACCTTTGAAAAAAAAAAACAACAGACACACACACACACAATTTTTAAGACTGGAATTGATTTTCTTTTGTGGTAAGTGTCTGCGTAGTGTCAGCATTGTACAGTGTCAGTATTTTTGTGTCTAATAAAACGGAATTTGCAGTCTACCATTGTGAGACCACATTTATTGTTTCTAGGAATCAGCTCGGGCATATACATGCGTAATATACGCGTATTTCAGGACAAATGCGCGTAAAAATGAAAACAGCTCTACCTGACTAAGTTCCAAGTATATTGTGATGAAAATGTGAACGAATGTGCAACATTAGTTCAATTAAATGTTTATTCGCTGAAATCACCTTGGACAGGAATGAATGATTCAATACAGAACCTGAAGCGGCGACGGAGGGGAATCAAGTAGTCCCAATTCATTTGATACATTACCCGGACAATGATGGTCTGCAGAGAAGTGGCGATGTTGTGGAGATGCGTATTATTAGTGCCACGTTCAAAAGCACCACGCATATATTAGTCCTTAGGATGTAAATCGAGTGAGCTTGGACACCAAATGTTTGGTGTCACATAATCTTGGAAATCTTAGGCCAGCTGTTATTGGCTGTCATGAATCGTGTGTGTGTAGGTGCGGAGTCTTGCTCAAACACGTAAGATCGTCTATTGCCGTCTATCCATGATTTAAAACTGTTTTAGCGCCTCAGTGTAAGCAGCAGAAATAACTCGAAGTCATTGATGAAAGAAGTGGGGTGACATGACATGTTCCTCGCTACTAATCATTCGTCCTAACACCATCAACGTTGCTCAAAATCTGATGGGCATAAACCTGGGATTATATGAAGGATCTGCGCATAACAACCGATCATTTCACATGTTCACCGTTTGATCCTAACCGTTTTTTTCTCAGAAAGAACAGAGCATGCCGTGTTCTTGATTTTTCACCTTGTTGAGTAAGAGCTTTGCACGAAGCAGGCGAGTTCCCTCTGTTCTCGCAAACATGAAGTGGCCTCTCACTCCGCATATGACTTGTAACCCAAGTATTCGTGCACCACATGTCTGATTGTGCTTGAGCTCAATCGCATTGGTGGTCATGGAATTTCGAGGGTTATCATCAATAACCTTCTGCACGTGCTGTATAAACTCGGGTGTTCTGATAGTGTCCGAAGATTGACCACGCCGTTTTCGTTTCGATACAGATGGCACATTCCCCCTTGAAGTTTGCAACTCGTGTTTCACATTCTTGAAACATAATGCAAACTTTCAGAAACGTCGCAGTCTCTAAGTCACCGTATTCTGCGCAGACTGCAACAACCTCAGCGCTCCTTTTCAGGTGCGGCCATGATGCATTTTGAACGATAACGCGTATATAAACTCCCATGTTCTCAAATAATGCAGATTCACTGCATCCTCACACATTGCAATTTGTAAAATGTGCACAGTCATGTTCAGGTTTTAGAAACGACATCCTGTAGGTGACCACTATTTCGACGTTGACACTCGGACAATTTGCGAGGGAAATCGTCCACGAAATGTCGTCATTCCTTGAAATGGCGCAGATTTGCATTGAAATTCGCTTACAGTAAGCCCCAGTTCACACATGCGGTGCGGGAGCCTTGCGGCGACCGTGCGGCAGCCGCACAAACAGTTCACACATGCTGCGGTTTGTCTGCGAACACTGCGACGTTCAAGGACGAATCTCAGTTTAAAGAACTATCGCAATGGATGCGCACGTTTGTGCAATAGTAGAACTAATTTTCTTAGGTATGAAATTTCAAGTTTCTCTTTTTATTCAAATTGAGAACATGCTGGTTTTAAAATAAGATCAGTGGTCCTATTTCCAAACCAATATGTTTTTATTTAAAATGAAATAATGTTGATATTTCATTTGTATGAAAATTATTCAGTGCATTTACGAGCTAGAAAATTCGTAGACAATTCCATCCATATTATTATTATTATTATTATTATTTTCATTGGAATATTCCTACCATATAGTGAGAATATTGTACCTACAAGTGTGGAAATTTTCAAGTTCTGAAGGTATTCTCATGTAGGTGGGAGTGACAGATTATATGGGGTTTGCTGGTTTAAACCAGTTTTTTTTTTTTAATATCAATTGGTTTAAACCAATAAATAAATAAATAAAAGCAAAAATGCCACAAATAGTGTGAACTTCATGGTGACGATTTCACATATTAAACTATCTGCAATAATTTTATATAATTTTCGGCTTGTAAACAAGGGGTCCCGGGTTCGAGTCCAGGTGGGGGACAATCTCTCTCAGGTGCAAATCGAGTACTGGTTCGGATTCCACTTTGAGCTGTAGCTGTAGGTCCTGTCCTTCATAACCTCGCTGCTGCATAAGAACATTAAGGATAAACAAACTTATTTCTATCCATATGTAATATAAACAAATAAAGCAAACCATTTAAACAAAAAAACTTTTTTTGTGGGGGGGGGGGCAGTTTTTGCCAACCCTGGTTTGCTACCATTATTTTGCTTAAGTTCATATTTTCCCCATGATTACTATTTAAAGGCTGACAATTTTTATGTCCCTCTTGGACTCGAGCTCTACCACTTCGAAGAACCTGTACTGGTCAATTTATCATTTTTTCCGAGATTAATATCAAGGAAGTTGAAATTGAAAATGTCATTCTGCCGGTAATACTTTACGGTTGCGAAAGTTGGGGTACGACCTTAGCAGATAAACATAAATTACGGGTGTTTGAAATTAAGGTCTCGAGAAAAATACGGGATGAGATGATTGGAGAATGGAGAAGACTGCATAATAAAGAACTCCACGGAGTGTACGACTCACCTGATGTAAGAATAATGAAATCGCGACGACTAAAATGGGCAGGCCATGTAGCTCGGATGGGAGAAAAACAAAGACGATATTGCATTTTGATTGGAAAGCCGGAGGAAAAGAGACGACGTTGAGAGGACAATATTAGAAGGCATCTTGGAGAAATAAGTGTCTGTAGTGAAAACTGGCTTGATCTTGCCCAGGATAGAGCCCGATGGCGATGAACTTGCGAGTTCCGTAAGCCATAGAGCAAGTAAGTAAGTAAGGATAACATCATTTTTCAATACAAAATAAATTATCGATTTATACCTCGAATTATTCATTTTAATATTCGGTCAGACTTTATTTTATTATTATTATTATTGAGCTTATAATTCTCTACTTAAAATAGAGAAAAATATGAAGAATCTCCATTTTTATAATTGAGCAGTTGAGAAAAAAGGAATAGATTAAAAAAAAAAAAAAAGATTCCAAAAGAGACAAACCGCACGGGTGCCGCATCACATGTGTGAACCGTGCAATGGCCCGTAAGGCACTTGCGGCTCCCGCACGGTCGCCGCACCGCTATGGGCAATGTGGCAGGTCTGCGGCACCGTCCCGCACCCGCAGTATGTGTGAACCACTCCATTTGTTTCAATGGCCCATAAGCGCGGTCACCGTACGGCTGCCGCATCGCATGTGTGAACCGGGACTAAGACGTAGCACCGTTTGGTGGAACCAGCATGGTTCATTTGAAGGGAAGTGTGCAAGGTCAGGTGCGAGAAATGTGTTGACTGTGCCGGCATACCGTTGAGATGTGGACCATGGTTGCTCGACCGTGCTCGTCCTGGAAAGAAAGAGCAAGGACCGATTAATTTCGTTGCATTCAAAAGACCGTTTTATGCCACGTGCTGTATATATAATAAAAAAGTCTGTATGGACTACCTTGGTAGGTATGACGTAAGCCTGTCAAACGTTTGAGGAATTATTTTTCTCGGCGATAACTCTTTTGAGAGATGGGGAAGGCATTACCCATGGTCTATATAGGTGCTATATCGACATTCGCCTCATGAAACTGAAATTTCAATCAGTATGCGAGGAAGCAGGGCTCGAATCCGCAGTTTCCCCTAGTATTGATCCATCACCTTAGCTACTGGACCACTGAAAAGACTGACAAGGGACCTTTCTATTTTTGACAATTCGATTTCTGAAAATGCTTTCTATCACCGGATTCAGTACCCAAAGAAACCGATGAAAACAATTTTGTAGCTGCAGACCGTAAACAGGGCCGGAGATAAAAGGGTCCAAAGTTCGAACACAGGACGCAGAAAGTATCTGTAAACACCATGTAATTTTGAAACGCGTGGAGGAGAGATCAAATGTGAGGTATGAGTAACGTGTGTGAAGCTCTGCTGAATAGGTGTAGTGCGCATCATGTCGGCCATCTTAAAAGTCGCCATATTTGATTTATCGAAAAGAAATAAACGGCAAGGAAGGCATGTGGCATATCATTTGAGGCTAGCTCTTTCCCATAAATTCAAATATGAGGTTATTTATTACCAACCTTTATTGTGTGAGAAGGTATGGAGCCTGAAAGTTGTGAAAAGGCGAAATTAACGGTTTTGGCTTCTGATTGTTTATCTTTACCTTTCTTCAAATGTGCTCACTGTTGTTCCCATGTTTGTCTCAACCACACATTCATTCTTAAGGTACACAACAGATGCAGTTAAACGTGCATCAGATCTGTTGTAAATGCACGATTAGCGCTAATTACTCCAGAACGTTGGACACCTTCGGGTTTTATATCGGTTGTTCCTATGCACCTTTCCCGACTGTCTTAACAACATAAAAGTTTATCAACAGCAATAATTCGAACACTGTGCCCACAGCACTACTTTGCTCATGTTCTTGGCTCACGTTACATACACTGAAATGACAGAAGCCATCCTGGGTTCGCATGTGGGAGTACTGGTCAAAGGAGCAAGGAAAATATTCTCTGGTCGAAGGAGCAACGGAAACACCCCGTTGTGTAAAGACTTTGAAAAATCTTTCATCAATAATGAAAAAAGTATATCTGTACCTCATAAGTTTGTTTTATCGAAGTTTATAGATTTTCCATTGCTGTGTCCGAATTTATTAAACAAAGAATACAGACCTTGGCATTGTTATGATCAGCAGAAAATTACCAAGAAATTCAGTTAGAAATTCAGATAATTCTGAAGCAAGATACAGATGAATACAAAGAGTAATATCGACAACGTGCAATAACCATTGAGCAGCAAAACGTTTTGTCCTTGGGCCAATGAAACGTTTCGTTCAATTGATAGGTAGGTAAATTGTGAACTTGATTAAGTCCATGTTCTGTGTATTCAAGTTTTTTGAGGTCCTGTATTATAATCGTGTGAAAATAATGGAAACAATATATGTATATTTTTCGTTTCTTTCTTCGCGTAAAACTGGGATATTTGTGCGTTCCGATAATTATTTTCGGGACAAGAAGATGCATGTCTCAGTTCCGGTACGGTCCCGGATTTTCCGGGACGAATAGCTTTTTATATAAACAATACTATTCGTCTCGGCCACGTTCTAACGTTTAGTAGATTTCCTGGCTCGTTGTGTTTGTACAAAGCTACAATTTCCTGTTTAAACGTTTCATACATATTGCATACAGTGTTTCTGGGTTTTATATGTATGTAAAGCGTATGCATAGAGTCAACTGGTTAATGGTACTAGCCAAAACCGCCTGCATCGTTTCAACGAGTCTTAAATTGTATGAAACCAGACGAACTGTTAAACGGGTGACTGAATTGTGGAATACTAACTTTCAGATTGAAAAGAGAACAATCGCAGCTATTCGTACTTTTGCCAGAAAGTTATTTTGGGAGGTTTGGTAGGGCGTGGTAAATAGGTTAAGTTTACAGTGCATACATGTAAATGCGTACAAACACGTAGGCCTAGGTGTTTGCATATTGCGTTGAACGAGTTTTATAGGTCATCTTGGCTGGATAAATGCGAATACTTCACAACAATCGGTAATATTTGCACTTTCAGAACGATTATATTTTACATCTGGATATGTGAAATGTTGCCGCATACTAATAATCAGGTTTATTGTTCGTTGGTTTCCACCTGCTGTTATTAGTCATTAATAAGTAATTCACTTCTGGTCTGCAGTTTCCTATCATTAAAGCTTTGCGCAAAGTTATGCGATAATTAATAAAGCTGATATGAATGTTGTGTACAGAAATGCTGTTATAGTTGTCATATCCATTATTTGTACTTATAGAAGAAATATGAAGTTGCATTGCAATTGATATGAGTTTAGGAAATATAATTCTATAAGTAAAATAATTTTATTATTGAACGTTTCTTAAAGTTAAAAAAAAAGTGTCAGTTGAAATGTGAGTACGTATTTACACATGAGACGGCAACGAAGTTTCTTGTTATATAGAGTTGTTCTTTCGATTTACAAATTGAGTATCCTTTCTAAATTTTATGGCGTGTAGCTTAATCACGAAGGTATTACAGATACCTTGACTAGCAATGGTATTTTTCTGTAATAGTGATGGTGTACATCAGAACCAGTGGCGTAACAAACGGGCCCGCAGTGCGGGGGAGGAGCCTTCAGTTGAAATGGGGTCTACTTAGTTTCTAAGTTCAGTAACTTGCAGGGGCAATTCTGGTTAGTTGCGGAAAGGCCCAGACTCTCTTAGTTACGCTACTGATCAGAACACCGAAATATGAAAAGAATAATATTACTGCAGTTGTAAACAACCACCAACCTAAACTAAACTACCCAAACATTAAAGCTATATTATATTAATGGTATGTATCTGAAACTTAATAATAAATAAATAAATCTGTTGCTGTGATTATTTTCTACTACTACACCATTGGCGTTGCTGTTAAAGTAATTAACAATATATTTCACACCGGCATGCAATTATTTTTTATGGGCGTTTTTTATCAAAATCATATTTTTTTTAAATGTGTTCCGTTTTCTCGGAAGTTATAAGTAGTATCAGCTTAATAGTTAGTATAATTACGAAACTGCAGCAGTGATGTTTGTCAACTAAAACAGTCCGAATCCTTCGATATGTAACGTATAGCGACGCCACTTAATTGTATCTGTGCTAAATGAAATACAATACCTGGTTTTCGCGAATGTAGGGAACCATTTGCATTATAGTTTTACTTCTAAATAAAAATAAACAAAACTTGAAATTTTCATCTAGATCTCCCAGCCATGTCAGAGAAAATTTGGTTCGACAATTGTATTTTTCTTGCATTGTGTGTAAATTGTGTCAAGCGCACACACAAACACACCCCTGGATCAGAAGGAGTACTATCATCATCGCAAGCGTCTGGTGAAGGTTGCCAGTTATAAGGCTGGTAGCATTCTAGAAGTTACACATTTTCGTAGATATCGGTGGGATTGGTTCTTTCTTGGAAGATATGTGTATTGCACTAACTTTGAATCAAACGTAACCCTGATATTTTTTATGTACCCATAGGCACAAAATGCGTACAGAATCAAGCACTCCATTGAAGTATCTATTAAGACTTACGAAAAATTACGCTTGGATGTAGCGTAAACTCTAGCATTGTGTCCATCACTTGAAATTAATAATTCACGCTGATAATGCTTACACGAAGTTTTACAAAACTACGAAGAGTAATGCAATAGTTTCGGTATTGCAATAATACCTTTTTTCAGGCAAAATATAACTGAACATAATTATTCGGAAAGTGAATTTCTAATTGATTCCGAGCTATGATTGGCGGAAACAAGTATTCATAAATTAACTTTAATTGGAACTGTTCCCACTCAACTAAAAGGGATCTCCAGTGTTTTTGTAATGTTCTGCTTATGGGAGTTTGTTGAGTTTTATTTTGTCTAATGGAGGTATTGTTAGAATACGGAAATGGTTACATTATTTTTAGTATTTTTGTCAAGTATAGTATAAGCCTTATCAGTGTTTGTTGTTAAGAGGCTTCAGTAACTACTCCGTGTGTTTTTTCATAGTTTTATAGAAATACTTGACATATGATAAGCAATAGAAATTTTGGAAAGCTGTCCCAATAATACTTATGAATGTGTGTCAGATTAACGAATTGAGATTTTGAAATGATCTATTTTAGCTGAGAAATTTGAATGCCCGTAATGGCGGACATAATACACAAGTCTTTCGAATTTCTCATGTATAACTAAGCGTTTCAACTTGTTCGTTCATTTGAAAATATTCATAAGTATTATCGGGGCCCCGTTCCAGAATTTCATTGTTGCTTGTCATTTGTGCAGTAGTTTTACAAATGTGAAAGACATAGGGAGTAGGCATTGAGCTGTTAATTTCAAGACTCACGCTGTGTACGATCGTGTTTAATTTTGTTTTCCTGTGCAACCATACAACGAATCTTCCGTTCCAACTGCGTGGTTCGCTTTCAGCAGGTCGTAACCGACGATATTTTTAATAAACTATTATTTTGTAATAAGTCCTAATAATGAAGACTTACCAATGAACAATAACGTATGGTATTCTATTGTATGTTGTTTGAGATCGTAATTCCATACTCCATTTTTTCATAAAACAAAAATATTACAGAGAATTATTGTTCTCGATGAACTCATGAAATTCCGCGTATAATTGCCGTTGCGCTTCCTCCCTCTCCCTCTTTGAAGGACCCCAACACTTCGTAGATTTACAGGAGATTCCGGGTGTGTTGATATTGTAGGCATATTTGTTGAAATGGTGCCAGGTATGCTTTATTGATAGGAATTTTTAAAATAACTTGACCTTGCAGACGATGTAAGTAGCAGTTGGTCCTTCATGTTAAAATTTCCAATCTGTCTGCTAACATGTTTTGTATATGTGACATAGCTATCTTGGCCCTCTTTCAAAACCAGCAAAAGAATCTTTGTGGTGGTTGTGATACTGCGTAACACAACATATTCGGAACTGACCTGCCTACCTTAGCAATGAACTTTCCTAGCAGCAGTCGTCACCACAGATGTGGTGATGTACTTTAGGACAAAAATTGGCATCAACGTTAAGACCAAGTCAGCATGAGTGAATAGATTCTTAAACATTTCTTTACCAGCTTTAAAGAAAGAAAATGGTAATTGAAGTTCCATATGGCTCAGTAGCATACAGTATGTATGAGGCTAAGGGTGAGTTTCACCAATCTTCGTTAAGAATCCTTCGTCGAATCGTTACCGAAATGTGAGACCTTTTAAATTCATTATATACGTAAGAGGCCTAAGTACTCTTACTACCCGTGCTTTTTCATATTTTTTAAAATAATGGAAAAATGACCATCAGTAATGAAATTTCGGAAAGTGGCACCGATAATACTTATGAATGATGAAATTAACAGCCACCGTTTATTGATTTAATTAAACTGGTCAACAATGAAAAATCTCTTCTTTTTCTCTCCATTTTAGGTGTCCTGACTGTATTTCAGTGTACTCAAGTCGAAAATGACATTTAAAAAGTCGCATCACGCTACCATTTTATCACAAATTTCATGCATATATAGTAGGACGATAAACACTGTACTGTCGCAGTACAGCCTTTTACTCTACAAACCGTGAAGAAAATGAAACATCATAGTATACAAATACAGAATTTGAAGAAGGGCTACATTTTGGAGTAGATGATCAACGTGGCCGCCATTTTGAAATCCGCCATATCGGATTTTTTTTTCTTTTCTTCAAATGGCAAGTGGGTCGCTTGATATATCAAGCAACACGAGAATGTTGATATGTTATACGATCCAGTCACTTGCTATTAAAAAAAACGATCTCCATCGAATATGGTTGATTTCAGTATGGTGGCCATCTTGATCATCTACCCTTTTCCGCCTTCTACATTTGTATACGATGCTTCATTTCCTCGACGGTTTGTGAACTACAAGGCTATAATGCAGGGTTGAAAAAAAATCGTGATTTTTTTTTCAAAAAAATAACTTTTGTTGATTTTTTTTATTTAAATAAAAAAAAATGATTTAAATAACTTGCGGCACTGATAGAGCTACTAAGTTAGGTTTTCAAATGCCTTAGCCAGTAAGCATTTAAGTAAAATTCACAAATATGTGGTGTTCGCTACAGAAGATAGCCATGAAAAATGGGCAATTACAACAAATTGTAATAGTTTTGGAAAGAAAGAAGATATGGCGTTACTTATGGAATATTTTACAAAGGAAAGTCAACATGTAGTAAAATTCTACATTACTTTCGCCGGTACACGATGAATGGAGTGTTTTCATAAGTGTTCACACCGTAATTAAGTTCGAAAAAAAAATTTACAATGTTTCCAAGTATCAGCTTTCCTTCTAAAATGACGTCTCTGCCTTCCTTCCTTCTCAAGAAACTGAAAAATTTGTAATTGGAATTGCTTCTTTTTTCCACGCAACATCTCCGAAACCAAATGTTCCACGATTTAGCCTAAGTTTTCTATGATATATTTGAGTTCATTTCAATTAGAGTGTTGAGCTCTCAAAATTATACTATCAATTTGGGGACATCTTATGACAATAAATTCCATACAGTATGAGAGCTAATTTGGAGCCGGGGTGACTCAGTGGTAGAGCGCTTACCTCCGGTCCGTAGGGTCCCCGATTTGATCCCGGCTCGTGCCATGTTGGCTTTGTGGTAAACGAAAACGGTGTGCGTGAGTTTCCTCAGGGTTCTTTCGTTTTTTCCCACTTTCTTCATTCCACCAATTCTCCCATCATCCATTCGGTCTGATCCAAATTTGCCTAAAGGCCTTAGATAAAAGTAAATTCAATAAGAACTATTTAATTCATTTAAATCAACAATGGATAGCTGGTTATACAACTTTGCATATTCATCCTTCCGCATACACATAGATAAACTTTATACTTCCATTAAAAATAAATTGGTTTCGAGCAATTTGTGAAGAAATTAAATAATTTGATACAAATACATTTTGCATAATAATATGAAACAACAATTTTTGTTTTGTAAAACAAAATTAGATTTTTTGTTTTCTGTGTGTTCGTTTTCATATTTATTAAAAAAAATAAACATATTTGTAATACAAATTGTAAACGTATAATGTGAGTTGGTTCCTGCGTTCTCTTCTAAAATTTCACATGTAATATGAAATGAACCAATCAAATAGTTAAAATTCTAGGTCCATCACTTTAGTTTGGGTTTACATCATAAGAGCCTATTATCACATAAGGACTGAAGGGTGAATTTTTAAGCTTACATATGATTAAAACAACAAAATTATTTTTAAATACTGCACTTTATTTCTACTTTTTTTTTTAAAAAAAAAATTTTTTTTATTTAAATATGATTTTTTAAAAATCATCTTATTTAAATGGCGATTTAAATCATGATATAAATCACTTTGATTTAAATTAGTCAACCTTGCTATAATGTGACTTTTGCTTCACTCTGTAGTTACAAATGTCCATACCGGTTATGACAACGTGGTGGGTAATGGCGACAAATTGTGGCATTTTTTTTAACTCAGCGACCTCAAAAAATAATATTTCATGCTCATTTTCAAAATTTTTGTGACCAGTAATTTTGTTCACCAGTATTGTTTTAAACGCCCAAATGAACTACTGAGCTTTCAAGGATGGAACCTATTGCTTTTGGTCAAGTGGGCTCGGAACCACTCCGTTCAAGATATCCCAGCGAGAATTGAACCCGTGACTGTGCGCACAAAAAGCGAGTGTGCTAACATCTCGGCCAACCGGAGGTCATAAATCCGCCGTGACCGGGACTCGAACCTGAACGTAGGTATACTATCCATTACACTACCGCAGCAGACAATTCCCTGTGTATATAGAATGTTCGTCTCGCTTCAACACTCCCAGCTCCTCATTGCTGGTTACAAAGCCTAGGAGGATTACTCGAAAACTACGCATCGGATAAGAATTGTAAATATAGTTTTCGTCTGTCAGATCACGCAAGGTCGTGTATCTCAGTTGTAGCTGTTTTCAGGAGAGCACGAGAAAGTTGTTGTGCTGATTCGAAAGTCCCTCAATAATTGCATATCACATTTTTTCATGCAAAATGAGTGTGGAGACTTGTGAATGGATCCCCTAAATATTGCATTGTACTATGTTGTGATTATTACTGCATAGTATATCGCTTTTGAAGAAATGCTGTAATTAGAGTTACGCCCTTTCGTGATCTTGGCGACAGTTTGTCGTAGAATTAGCTAAGGAATACGATGGTAACCTCAAAGTGCGCGAATTAGTAGACACCCTATATTTCAATTTAAAAAGAATATATAACCCGTGATAACAAGCCTATCCGTGCAGCATGAATAATTAAATCCAGCCGTTGTTAGTTCAGTCCAGTCTCCTTTTCATTGATTCCTCGTTGCTTCGTTATCTTCGTTACGCTCAGGACAAGAGTGTAAATTCACTAGTGTTGTGTATGTGACCTAGTAGCAAAACTATTTTTGCAAGTTGATTGAAGGCATACAGATGTTGTCTTCCGTTATTTACATGTTTGAAATAGTAAAGTATCAGGGATGTTTAGCTTATGCGTTCTAGCCGCTAGGTCATTTGGCATATGGCCCAAGGTCATTCACTGTATTGACGTAGCTTCCGCTATCCATGTTTCTGCTTCATAAAATAATTTTACAGTCAAATTAAAAGTTACCCTGAACAAGAGTTGCCGAAAAACCATAAATAAAATTCAGTTCAATTCAATTCAGATTGAAAGCGTCTAACTTTATGTGACTCACAGTAATGGATAACACTCTATAAGATAATAAATAGCATTTGAAATAATAATGTACGAGGCGAGGCTGGAAAGTTCATGAAATCTCCAAGAAGAAATTTACCTGGAAGAACCATTTTAATACACCATTCATCGTATTCCCCCCGAAGCTCAATACACTTTTCACAACGATGTTGCAACATTTCTAACCCTTGCAAATAGGTCTTGTCCTGCTGTGCAAACCAGCCCTCCACCTCCGCAGTGAGTGCCTCATCGTATGGAAAATGTTTGTTTTTGAGATTTTTTTTAGATGTGGGAAGAGGTGATAGTCGGAGGGGGCCAGATCAGGTGAGTAGGGTGGGTGAGGTACACAGGTGAAGCCCAGATCCACCAGCAATTGCATGGTTTGATGAGCCTTGTGGGAGGGTGCATTGTCTTGGAGAAACTGAACACCACTGCTCACTTTTCCCCGACGTTTTTTCTTCAGAGCCTCCTTCAGCTCAATCAAATAGTTGGAATAAACCCCAGCATTGATGGTTTCACCCTTTTATAGATATTTGATAAGGATGACACCGTCCTTATCCCAAAACACCGATGCAAGCACCTTCCCAGCTGATTTTTGGCTTCGGAACTTCTTCGGTCGAGGAGATCCACTTTGTCGATGTTTTCCGTGGTCACTGCACTTGAAGGCCTGCCTGAGCGAGGTTCATCTTCAGTCTCACGATGACCAGTCTTAAAACGCCTGACCCACTTCGCTACTGTTGTATATCCAGGATCGTGTGCCCTCAAAGTATCGTGCAAAGTTTTATGAATTTCCATAGAGGATTTGTCTTGCAGCACAAAAAACTTGATGACACTGCGAAGCTCATTCTTCTCGAATTTCCTTAGATCCTCCGCCATATCTGCTTACAGAACCTGTAACAAAGGAAATAACAATGATAAAATGATCATATACGGGATGAGAGGTTCACAATATATGACCTTTCTAATGACTACAATGCTATGTTTCAATTTTCATTTCTTCTTGGTGATTTCATGAACTTTCCAGCCCCCCTCGTATTGTTTGTAGGCATAAATTTCGCCCACCTTCAAAGTAATCAAAATATAGTCACCTTTGGCTTTCCTAACTGAAGCCTTGAGTACGGGTTCAAAACCAGGGACCATTCAGACTTAATGAAAAGAGCATACCAGGTGCGTAAATGTGAAACCGGAATTTATGTACAGAAAAGACACAGTGATTGGTTGACAATGCTAAGAACTATTATATTCGAAGTATTGGCCATCACTAGCGATACATTTCTGCCATCGTTCCGGCAATGTGTGGATGTCAGATCAAAAAAACTGTGCCTCTTGTGCTGCAAACCAATCATCAAGCCATTTTCGTAAGATGTGAAGCGCTGGTCAGCAAGTGCGTGTCCCATGGATGCAAATAAGTGAAAATCGGAAGGCGCCAAGTCTGGTGAGTAAGCCGCATGCGGAAGGATTTACCAGCCAAACGTCGCAATCGTTTCCTTGACCGGTTTTGCTGTGTGGGAGGGTGCATTATCGTGAAGCACAATCACTTTATGTTGTCTTTGGTCAGATTCTGGTCGTTTTTCACACAAAGCTTGATGCAAATCGATCATTTGTTGTCGGTAACGTTGGGTATTAACGGTTTCGCCAGGTTTCAGCAGTTCATAATAGATCACTCCCTTGTGATCCCACCAAACACAAAGCATTGTCTTCCGTCCATAGCGATTTGGTCTTGCAGTCGATGTTGCCGGTTCTCCTGGAGTTACCCATGATCTTTTACGCTTAGGATTCTCGAAATAGATCCACTTTTCGTCACCAGTCACAATTCGATGGAGAAATGATTTCCTTTTGTACCTGGCGAGCAGAAATTCGCAAGTGGTTTTTCTGTTTTTCTGCTGTCGTTCAGTCAATACATGTGGAACCAATTTTCCCACCTTCTGAATCTTGCCCATGACTTTTAAACATATGGAAACTGCTTCTCGTGTCACGTTTAATTGATCCGCGAATTGTTGTTGCGTTTAAACGTCATCATCATCCAACAAAGCTTGCAATTCGCTGTCTGCAAACTTTTTCGGTGGTCTTCCACGTTCTTCGTTTCTCATGTCGAAATCGCCACTTTTAAATTTTGTAAAACACGCATAGCACTGTGACTAACCAAGAGCATGATCACCGTAAGCTTCGACAAGCATGCGATGTGATTCTGCAGCAGTTTTCTTCAAATGATAACAAAAAATCAATGCTGTCCGCACATCGTAGTTTGTAGGTACAAATTGCGCCATGTTCAACGCTATTAAACACTACATTATGAGAATAATGACATGAAATTTGTCTGTTTGTGAGTTGCAAATCGTTATCAGCAGTCAAGACAAGCAAGTGGCGCCAAGGACGCAGTATTACGGTAACCACAGTGACAGCTAACGCCGTCTATGCACAAATTCCGGTTTCATATTTACACACCTGGTAGATCATAAGTGGCATAGCGAGGGTAAGAATTAGACAGTGGTTCGAGTGTAAATAAAGATAAAATGAATGTTATGGGCGGTAACAGCACTATGGCTTACGCCCGTCCCGTCGAGTGTAAATGATTCAGCACATTGAGAAGTATTTGGACTTCCATTTCGGATCTGATAAGGATGCGAAATAGTATTCTCGTAGATTGCATGAGATTGAAAATCTGTTCTAAAACAGCCTCCGTCTCCAACAATCCTTGTCTTGTGCTTCCTTGTTCTGCGAGTAACTCTTTCCCTTCCTCACGTCCATCAACATTGCAAGCATTCTTCCTCCTCCTCTTTCCTTCAAACTTGTCATTTTTATCTTACCTACAAGTAGCCCCTTTCAGAGCTGAGATAGCGTCAGTCACCCGGATGTAGGCGATCTTGTCCGAACCCCACTGTCTCGGTGACCCATTCTTGACGCAATTTGACCTGGTCTTTTCCTGTTGTCTAAATCAATCAGTATTGTCATTTGTGTGATCCTTTGAGAAGTGAGCACACGTATCTTAATCTGTTCCCCCCCCCTCTCTCTCATATATATATATATATATATATATAAGTTGTACAACTTTGCTTCTGCCGTTTTTTTTTGGTTTTTTTTCGACATTCGAGGCTTTATTGTCAAAAACTGGTTATACATTTACGATTCAAAATATTGTCCATCGCTGGCCAGTACTTTCTCCAATCTTTCGGGAAGCGTACGAATCCCGCGTCGAAAAAACTGCTCATCTTTTGATGCGATCCACGTATCGATCCATTTTTTTTGACTTCGTCATAAAAACGGAAGTGCTGGTCAGCCAGGCCGTGTGCCATTGATCGAAACAAGTGATAGTCAGAGGAAGCACTGTCTGGAGAATACGGCGGGTGGGGTAGGACTTCTCATTTCAACGTTTCCAAGTATGTTTTGACCGACCTTGCGACATGCGGTCTAGAATTGTCATGCTGCACAATGACTTTATCGTGTGTCTCGTTGTATTGTGGCCGTTTGTCTTTCAATGCTCGTTTTAAACGCATTAATTGCTTTCGATACAGATTGCCTGTGATTGTTTCTGTCGTTTTGAGCAGCTCATAATACACTACGCCGAGCTGGTCCCTCCAAATACATTGGAGCTGTGAATATTCGGTTTGGCCGTCGATGTGGGAGCATGGCCCGGAGGTCCCCATGATTTTCTGCGCTTGGGGTTATCGTAATGAACCCATTTTTCGTCTCTAGCCACGATGCGATGCAGAAATCCCTTCCGTCTTTGCCTTGTAAGTAGCCTTGTTTCTGAATCATTCCCATGGCTTTGAGGCGTTTTGAAATGGCTTGTTGAGTCACTCGTAACGACCCTGCCAATTCTTCTTGCGTTTGATACGAGTCTTCATGAAGTAATGCCTCCAATTCTGCGTCTTGGAAAACCTTCTCTCTTCGACCGCTATGCCGGTCTTCGATGTCAAAATCACCGTTCTTAAAGCGTTGAAACCACTCACGACACGTTCTTTCACTAATAGCTGTCTCGCCATAAGTTTCTGAGATCATTCGATGACCCTCAGCCGCAGATTTCTTCATATTGAAACAAAAAATTAACACCTCCCGCAAATGACGGGAATTTGGCTCGTACACTGCCATTTTCACTCGCGAATAACTTTACGATGTGGACACAATTCGACAAATGTTTCGCTGGGGTAATGTTGCCAAATGCCCAAGCTTATTGTATGACGTCTACATCTGTTTCTTTCCACCACCACGTACCGCTACAGCCATCTATTGGAAAACGGTGCAAGCAAAGTTCTAC